>JAZKJV010005185.1:600000-892525 GCA_037367405.1 Ottelia alismoides
GACCTTAAGCTTTACAACCTTACTTCTTGTTGAGGGAAATTAGAGAGATGCATTCCATCAAACCGTAGAGCTCTCTTATATAGGAGAAAAGCTCTATGGGTAATTTACAGAAACAAGACAATTAAAACTAAATAACATAATTATTCTAACACTCCCCCTCAAGCTGGAGTATATATATCTAACATGCTCAGCTTGGAACAACAGAGATGAAAAGGACCCCTAGCAAGAGCCTTGGTGAACATGTCTGCAATATGCTCTCCTGATGATACATACGAAGTCGAAATAAGCCCTTTTTGAATCAAGTCCCGTGTATAATGACAATCCACTTCAATGTGCTTTGTCCTTTCATGGAAGGCTGGATTATTGGCTATAAACAAGGCTGCCTGATTATCACATTTAAGATGCATAGGAAGAGGTACTTCAATAGTTAAATCAGTCAAAACAGATTTAACCCACATCATCTCAGCACTACCTTGGGCCATTGCCCTATATTCTGACTCTGCACTGGATCGAGCCAAGACAGTTTGTTTCTTACTCTTCCAAGTTACTGGTGAGCTGCCAACAAATACAATAAAGCATGAAGTAGACTTTCTATCATTAGGGAACCCAGCATAGTCTGCATCAGCACAACCTGTGATAGATATAGAGGTATCTCTTCTAAACAGAAGACCAGCACCTGGAGACGACTTCAGATATCTCAAGATCATAAAGACAACATTCATGTGAGCCTGCCTGGGTTGCTCCATGAATTGACTTACCCTACTAACCGCAAAGGATATATCAGGCCGGGTAATAGTAACATACAACAACTTCCCCACGAGCTCTCTATATCGTCTCTTGTCCACCTCCTCAGAGTCATCATCATAAAGTTTAACATTAGGATCCATAGGAGTAGTAGCTGGTCTACATCCTGCCATACCTGTCTCAGATAACAGATCAGTAACATACTTCCTTTGTGTCATTACCATGCCTTGCTCATTTCGTGCAAACTCCAATCCTAAAAAGTAACGAAGTGTACCCAGATCCTTCGTAACAAACTGCTCGCTAAGAAAATCCTTGGCTTCTTGAATGCCCTGCTCATTACTGCCAGTGATAATAATATCATCAACATACACTAAGATGATCACAATACCTCGCTGGTCTCTCTTTAAAAAGAGAGTATGATCTGTTGTAGATCTGACGAAGCCCTTTTGTTCAATCAACTTCGAGAGCTTCTGAAACCAAGCCCGTGGACTCTGCTTCAGGCCATATATGGCCTTATGAAGACGGCACACCATACTGGACTCCCCCTCAGCAGCAAACCCTGGTGGCTGCTGCATATAAACCTCTTCCTGCAAGTCACCATACAAGAAAGCGTTCTTGACATCCAACTGAAATAGGGGCCAGTCTCGTACAACAACAACTGCAATGAGAATCCGTAAGGTAGAATGACGTGCTACTAGAGAAAACGTCTCCTGATAGTCCACCCCATATGTTTGGGTGAACCCACGAGCAACCAACCTGGCTTTGTATCTATCAACTGTACCATCAGCCCGATGCTTAACAGTAAAGACCCATTTGCTGTCCACTATTGACACACCTGGTGGAGGATGCACAATACTCCACGTACCACGCGACTGCAACGCCGCCATCTCCTCCTCCATAGCCGAACGCCATGGACTGCTATGTAGTGCCTCTTGATATGAGCGTGGGATCTCTACTGCCGATAACCCAACAACAAACTGGCGAAAGTCCGGAGATAAACGCTCCAACGAAGCCTGAGATTCAAACTCCATCCCATACTTAGGATTAATCGTCCGCGCACGCTTTTGCCTTCGATGGGCAATAGGGATATCTAGGTCATCAACTGGAGGAGTGGAAGTACCATCTGTACCCTGTACATCCATCTGCACATGCAAATCACCCGTGCCATCATAAGAACTCAAATGATCAGTACATACCTCGGGCGTGCTGGATGATGGAGGCACATGAGCAGAGGGCCGACGCTGGTAGACCTGAGGATAAAAAATAGTAGCTGGTGGTGGCGGTGGTGGTGGTGGAGTAGGCTGTGGTGGTGGTGGTGGTGTCTGAGTAGAGCATGGGACATATGGAGGAGGAGGAGGCACATAGATATCGTCTCCTTCCTCTGAGTGAGTGAGTTTGTCACCTGTAGGAGAAAAATACATAATGGACTCAAAGAAGGTGACATCTGCACTAACATAGTACCGTCGTCTAACTGGATCAAAACACCGATATCCTTTTTGGGTTTTTGAATAACCCACAAACACACATTTGACAGCTCTGGGAGAGAGCTTGTCAAGACCAAGAGAGAAGCAATGAACAAATACAACGGACCCAAACACGCGTGGTGTTAGGGAGAAAAGATCCTTCTCGGGAAACGCAGACAAGAACGGGATCTTCTTCCCTAACACTGACGAAGGCATACGGTTAACCAGATAGCAGGCAGTTAGAACCGCATCCCCCCAATAGGAGTGAGGGGCACGACTCTGAATCAAAAGGGTTCTGGTAAATATCCAACAAATGACGATGTTTCCTTTCAGCCACCCCATTCTGTTGGGAGGTATATGCACAAGACGTCTGATGCACAATCCCATGAGACATAAGGAATTTAGATAGTTGAGTACTACACAATTCTAGACTATTGTCAGACCGTATGAATTTCACTATAGCAGAGAAAATATTTTTTATTTCAATAATGAAAGACTGAATAACATGTCCAGCATCAGACTTATTTTTAAGTAGAAAGATCCACGATAACCTAGAAAAGTCATCGACAGCAACAAGATAAAACCTATACCCTTGAAGATCAGGGACACGATTGGGACCCCAAATATCAAAATGAAGTAACTCAAACAGACCATGACGACTTGGACCTAGACGACTCTGAAACGACGACCGGTGATGTTTTCCAAGCTGGCACGCCTCGCATTGAAAAGTAGACCTGGGAGAAATCTGTGGAAGGATATGGACCATCTTTTGCAACGGGAGATAACCAAAGCGGAGATGCCATGTGTAAGGAGAGACAGATCCAACACTCACAGAAGAGACACCAGCATAAGGAGACTGCACCAGTCTATAGAGACCCCCTTGCTCACGGCCAGTTCCAATCACTCTGCCCGTTAGGATGTCCTGAAACACAAGAGCAGATGGGTCAAATATGGCACGACAATGTAAATCTTTAGTGATTTGACTAATCGACAGTAAATTCATTGAAAAATCGGGAGCATAAAGAATATTCTGAAGCCGTATCGCAGGGGTCAACTGCACCTCCCCCTGACCAGTAATGGGAGAGTGTGTCCCGTCAGCTATCACCACAGAGCGTCCTGTCTGAGTTGCATTAAAACCATCCAATTGCTTTATATCACCACATAAATGGTGAGATGCTCCTGAATCCATGATCCATTCTGATAGATCTGCTCTGTAACAACTAGTAAGAGCATATGCTGTACCTGACGTGGATGCTGATGCTAAACCGGCTACCTCCGAAGATCCTGAAGTACTTGCTGGCCCCTGACCAGGCATGATCTCTCTAAGTCGCGCCACTAACTCCTCAAACCTCTGATCCGGGACATTGGAAGGACCCCCTTCCTGCTGAGTCTGCTCCGCCACACGTGCTGTAGTAGTAGGAAACCCATGCTTAGAATAGCATGTTTCCTCAGTGTGACCAGTCTTGCGACAGTAAGTGCATGGCTGTCGAGGAGGTCTGTTACCTCCTCCTCTGCCACGACCACCTCTACCTCGAAACTGTGGATATCCTACGAGATGCTGCCATGGCTGAGGGCGTCTGAGCTCCACCATGAGATATGGAGAGTCTACTCAACCTGCGATAGGCCTCTTCCATAGGAGGTATGGTGGCATCTGTAAGAATCTGCGCTCTGGCAGCATCATACTCCTGATCAAGGGCTGCTAGAAATACTCCTGTCATCACTGAGTCCCTGTATGCCTTTAGCTGTTCTGGTGTGGCTGTCAACGGAATGTACCCGTGTAGCTTCTCAAACATACCCCTCAGAGAGGTATACAGGGTATGTAGAGGACGTCCGTTCTGTTTCGAGGTGAAAATGTCATGCTGGAGTTGTATGATCTTGGACTCGTTCTTTGCCGGAGAATATGTGGCAGCTAGGATATCCCACATAGCCTTCGCAGTGGGTTGACTCAGAATGTCGTTGGCTATCTCCATGGACACGGTACCCGATAACCATACACGTGCATATGCATCGTCAGCCTCCCATGAGGTGTTAACCCCAGTCTTCTCAACAGGTTCCTCTTATGTGAGGATATGCTTCTTGCCATTGCATTGCATAAGACTCATGAACTGCATGGCCCACAGTTCATAGTTCGTGCCGTCCATTTTCACAACGGGTGCTGGACCTTTAAAGACACCCAGAGACGGAAGATCTACCTTGTTGTCCGACATGATGACAACAATATTCAGCAACTGGGGTTACACGACTAGACAATAATGTCTACGTGAACATATATGAAGGCCGTTGTGGAGGTAGACTCAAACCACAACGCCCTCCATACCTTGAGAGTTCCTCTGACGAGTTCGCCTATCGTGGACTGGTAGGGCTACCACCCAATCACGCGCACCAGCGGCCGCGCGTGGATGGCTCGCACGCACAGAGGATGGCGCGCGCTGAACCAGGCAAAACAGGGCACGCACGCAAACCAGGGCATGCGCGCTGAAGACTCCCGCGCAGGATGCCGCACGCGCAGGCGAGAGCTCACGCGCAGGGGCAGGCGCGTATGGGAGGCGCGCGAGCGAGGAGTCGCGAGCGAGGAGGCGCGAGCGAGGAGGCGCACAGGCGAGGGTGCACGCGCAAGGGCGGCAGGGGCGCAGCCGCGCGTGCGGCGGAAGAGGCGGCGGCGCCGATCGGAGGGAGAGAGATAGAAAGGGAGGCCGGCGGGTGGGGTAGGGTAGGGTTAGGGTTTTGAGAACTCCGGTCTAGGACCGTCGCTCTGATACCATGTTGAGGGAAATTAGAGAGATGCATTCCATCAAACCCTAGAGCTCTCTTATATAGGAGAAAAGCTCTATGGGTAATTTACAGAAACATGACAATTAAAACTAAATAACATAATTATTCTAACACTTCTATTTCAAACAAAAAATCTACTAAGAATTTAATTAATTTTCAGAAGATATTTGCCTATGGCCCAAAATTAGAACAAGCACAATCCATCGTGCCAGTGAATAAACATTCCAATTTGAAGTTTAATTATGCAATGCCGGTAATCCGCTACACTGACAATTTATGATATATGAAGCACAAAGATAAACATGACCACACTACATGACAGATATGGTGAGATATGAGGCCAACTTGTCCCCATAAATAAATAAAACGGCAGGTCCGTCTTGTCAGTTGCCAAACATTCCATCGAATCTTATTATCCAGATACAGAATTACCTGCTTTGCTCAAGCGACCAAGCTTTTTCTCCCCAATTATACACAAAATACAAGGATTGAACAGCGCAATCAGTGTTTGCTGCTGCATGACACCCATTGTTGTGACTCATTCACATGCCAACTTGCTATCGAAGCTGCTCAAGCAAATGGCAAAAGCCTGGAAGGCAGACAGAGGGTAACGGTAATCCATAGTGAATAGGTCCTTGCCTATCTTGCCGAACTGGAGTATGATCTTATCACGGTCGCTAGATCCAGACTGCGAAGGTCCAGCAGTAGCTGTATTGTCGTCAACTGTTTCTCCTGAAGCCGCAATGAGCTGGAAATTTTTCACAGAAGCAACTGTTACACGTCCTCGAAAATTAAGGCACCAGCATTGTAGTTGCTCATGCCACCTTGGAGGTTTATTTCTGAGAATTAAGGGGCCGTCCTTGCCATCCATGCTGATAGAAACTTCAGTGAACCTGGAGCTTGGAGTAAACCTGGTGCTGGAAGTGAACCTTGTGCTAGAAGTGAACCTGCTGCTCAGCGACGAAATGGAGCTGGAAGTAATTCTGCTTGACTCACATAGTTTCAAATTATCGAGGGCATCTTCCAGCGGATGAGGGAGGGACATGCTTGATAATTTCTCTTCTAGGGAGTCCAATGTATCATAATATGGTGGAACACTTCCATTTGGTTCCAGTGAAGATGCAGGTATAGAGTATATTGCACAACGCATACGCCGAGGTCCTCGTGTTCCAAGCATGTTCAATTCATATGCAACATGGGCTATGCCATAGCTTCCAGACGGAACCTTGGGCAAAACTTTTTTTCTATAGAATCTGCGGCTAGGATACCCAGAAGAAGCCACAGCGCCCTTATATGGAGGTTGGCTGTCATAAATGGCAAACTTGGTGCCAAGAAAATTAGATCTGAAAAACAGACATTGTGACACAAATGACTGGCCGTTTGAAAAGGGGCAAAAAATGAAAAAACACAACTACTATCTAATATGACGTAGCAGGCTTCGATGATGCATATCAAATAGGAATAAAAAAGCAACTGGAAGCAGATCACCGTTGATGATTGAGGATTAGTAGACTTTCCTCCGCAGCCAGGGATTGAGAGGATTGGCTTGTGAAAAAACCATGTCATGATCTCCTCCTCAAGATTCGCTGACTTTCTTAACCTTTTCTTATATAAAAAGCTGCCTATCATACAACATATAGTCGACATTTTTCATAGGTGCTTCAGAAAAATCTGGTGTTTGAATTGGAACTAAATCAAACATAGGGGATTTATGGCTGCATTAAGCTTAGGAATAAGTTATTTGCTAATATGATGGTTGGTCATAGCTCAGTAAAGATTTTAAGGAGGTTTGCTTGGACTACACTATGTATAAATAATCTTTTATATTTGATAGGGGGATCTTGGTCCTTTATTTATAGTTCTTGCATTAACTGATCCAGAATTAGGTATATCTATATCACAAGCTCGTGTTTTTACGATCTCAATTTTTTGAGCCAAGATCAAACTCATAAATTTTTTTCTTGATTTTTACCTGGTGCCCTGAAGTTGTAGAACCTCGTAAAGCTGGTAGGGGTGCTAATTGAACTAAATCATTCGAATTCGGTTAGGATTCATTTGATAAAAATTCGAAAATAGTTCGATTCGAAACAAAATGAATTGAAGTTAAATTTAACTTGTGAATTCAATTCTCAAATGAATCGAATCTGCTAAATTCATGCGATAATAATTCAATTCGATTCGAAATCTATATACATACATACATATGTATGTATGTATATATCCATATATTTATATTCATATATGTAATACAAACATGTATACATGCATATAATGCATACATATTTACATACACACATGTAGCAACACCACCCTAGGCCGATAAGGATTCTGTCCAAATATTCACTTGCAAGGAGTTATAACATAATCGCATCAAAGGGTTGACATGCATTTATTTCATTTCATTTGTAAGTAAATAGATGCGGAAAATAATATATGAATATGTACAAGAAAATGTTATGACATTAATTCATATTGAATGATTTAGCATTTGCATTGTATCACTAATCATAATATATCAAAGTATAGCAATACAAATAAGCAATTTGTCATTTCTATTTAGAAGTATGAGAGAAAAAAGTACCATCAGAATCATGTTGCAGCAAGCATCTAGAGGTACACTTATAGCAACTTACTACGGTGACTAAGTGGTTACTATTAAACTTATGATCATTTTTATGTTCCATTTCTATGGTTTATAACATCCTGACTTCACAGACATGATTTTCTTACTTCCAGGCTACACTGATGTGACTTCTCATTGCGTGACGTATATATGCAATATTAGACCCCCGTAGTGAGACCTAATCGATTTCTTTTCTCCTTTATAATAAGTTCAAGTGGTTTCGCTAAAATATGTCATGAGTCAAAGATGTAGATCCTTCGTGCGTCGATTATACATAACATCTAAGTTCCCGTCTCTACTTATTTTAGCCTAGTGACAATAGTTTGGTTATGAGTTACTTAGTATAAGTATGATAACCAATCTTATCGTGTTATTCAGAAATTTCGAGCATTAAGAGGATCATAAAGCACTCTAAGCCATACCCAATTTAATATGTATGTATATATATGCATGTATAATCCTATTAATTAAAGACTAAATATTAAATAAGAAAAGAGTAGAAAATATTAGTCATAAAATCTACTAGGAAAAATCAAATGTTTAAGATTATTATCCCAATTCCTCACCTCACATTTATCTTCATGTTCTCACATTCATTACCCTACCTTTTTTATTCCCCTTTTCATTATCTGCCAAAGATCCCGCAAACACAAAGGTGGACTGCATTGTTCTTTCTCATATCACATGAAAATGACTGTTTTACTACTTCGAGTTCCTACTTAACACTTGTTGTGGTTCGAGGTTTATCTGTATCTCTCCTCCACTTTTTTGTTGTTTTATTTTTTCCTTGTATGACAATCCATGATGATGATTATCATTGTCAAGATGACATTTATCATCACATAAATAATCTACAAGCTCTTCTTACATAATGTAAGTTGTTCCATTGTGCGTCAAAAATTTCGTGAGTTTCATTTTCATGGCTTTAGTTTTTCGATATTGAATATCTTCACAATGAATGAAGAGATTTTATCTTACTAAGTTTTTTTTCTATTCCCATTATTCAAATAATAATATTAAATTCTATTAATTTTTCTATGTTAATTTGAACTCATTTTGATTTAAAATGCAATGATAATAATAATGTGTTCCAACTTTTTCATCAATGTATTCTATCTCTTTGATAGGCTCATATAATTACAATCTATTTATGTATTTCTTCATCAAAGAAAAAGAGTATATTTAGATGGTAAACAACATGAAAAAATTATAAAATTTAGGTATTTTTATCTACAATGTATTATCAATTTGATATTGTCCTTGTTTATATAATCTTTTTCAACTTTTCTTAGCAAGTTGTATTCAAAAGTAGAATTATACAACAAAATCTTTAAATTATAATAGTCTTTGTATAGTATTATTTATATAAATTTTCAGTGTTCCAGAAGACGGTACCCGGTATTCAGTCGGAGGGGTCACTGAATAGAGAATAATCGGTATTCGGGTGACTATTCGGAATTATTCGGTTTTGTATTTTTAAGTATAAAAATTATTTATTATATATATATTCTTATATTTTTATACATATATGGTCATTAGTTAACACGAATCCAAGATAAAAGTACCAATCAATATAATAAATATATAGAATTTGACATTTGTTGCAATACCGTGGTAAAATGTAACCCATAAAAACTGAAAATTGAAAATAAAAAAAACAAAAATATCAAAAGTCAAACTCTAGTCGGCCTAATAGTCGGGTCAGTCAGCCGAATAGTCGGTCGACTATTCGGTCGGGCCGACTATTGACTGACTGGAGGTCTGTTCAGTCGAGGGCCCCCCGCACCGCATAGTCGGACCGACTATTCGGGATAGTCGGCCGACTATTCGGGACAGTCGGCCGACTATTCGGGATAGTCGGCCGACTATTGCAACACTATAAATTTTAAAACATCAATTAACAATTCAAATTTGAAATAAAATGAAACAAATTTAAATATTCGAAATTCAAAATGGATTGAATTTGAATTCAAGTTATTAAATTCGTTTAAAATTTGATTCGAGTTTGGATTCGAAACTTTTATAATGAATTGAATCATAATCACGGTGGATTCGAAGGTACTTGATTCGATTAGTACCACAAAAATCGGGCAAAGAAAAAGCTGAGTTAGAATAGAGAAAAAAATTCTATATTTCTTTTCCTCTTTATTGACTTAAAAACGCTCTTTGTTGACTTCATAGAACTTCCTCAAGTAAGGCCCTCTGCGAAAGGCCTCTTTGAGGTGCGAGCCCCAGGCCAGAGCGGTATAAGGAGATAGGCCTCGCAAGGCAAGGACATGAGGAAGTTGGCAGAGTTCGCCTATAAATATAGCTGCCACACGAGCAAATACGAGAAATTGGCCCCGTATGAGGCAATATATGGGAGGCCATGTAGATTACCATTTTGTCAGAGTGATGTGGGTGAGAGACGTATTTTGGGACTGGAGCTGGTCCAAGCATGTGCAGAGAAGGTTCACTGGATCGAGAGAGGGACCGTGGACAATGAACCCAAGGTGTCTTGATAAAGCCCGACATCTTTCTTGTTGACTTCTCAGCTACCCCTAGACTGTCGCTTCATGGGGGTCTCAATGAATTTCTGGATGCGAAGATCTTGCACACAAGAAGACCCATAGGCTAGGGGTAGTAGAGGACATCCCTTCAGGGGGTCAGAGGGGGCTTCTGGGGGAAAAGGAACCCCTTTTGGGAAGCTAGACGTATTTGTGGTCTCGTGTGGTGAGTGAAGAAATCCTTCCAATACCGACTTTTGGTTTGGACAACAATGCTTCAAAAAACCCACACTAGGTCATTCATTATACAATGTCCCTTCTTTCAAAAGTCCATGATCGCCATTACATTGCTTTCACTCACGTATGGAACATTAGGTTTTTAGCTTTGTTCCCGAAAATAATAGATAGTCTAACAGTAGGCCCATCCAATTGTAATTCAACGGCGTAAAATCCTAAAATGCTCATCCAATTGTAATCCAACGTGGCGAAACATTAAAACTGCCACATAAGGAGTTTAAATAAATCGAATCTAATTGCACGGACCAAGCAAGAGAAAGGAGGATAAACCTCGCACATCATGGAAATGTGGAATAAACGAATCAAATTCGTAGAATAAGGTGTTCATCGTATGAGTGTCGATGCAATCGACAACAACAAAGCCTTTTCCCACAATTAAGTAGGGTTGGCTACATGGATTCTTTGCATCCATTCAGATCTACTTTAGGTCATTCTCAGGCTTATATCCAAAAAAACTAAGATCCACTCGTATAGTCTCATTCCAACACTTCTTGGGCCATCCTCGCCCTCTCTTAGTTGGCTCAACATCCCAAAACTCGCGTCTCCTAACTGGTGCATCAGTTGACCGCCTTTGCAAATGGCCAAACCACCTTAAGTGATTTTCTCATATCTTATCCTCGATCGAAGCTACACCAACTTTTCTTTTGATTGCATCATTCAGAATCTATTACGTGTGTGCGTGTCCACACATTCACCTTAGTATTTTCATTTATGCTACTGCCATTCTCTGCACATGTCTATGGTTCACAGGCCAACATTCATATCCATAGAGCATAGCATGTCTCACGGCTGCTTTGGAAAACTTTCCTTTGATTTTTTAAAAAAATATTCTTATCACAGAGAACAACATAGGCTCCTCTCCACTTTAGTTAGCCTGCATTTATTCTATTAGTAATATCTCCATCAATTTCCTCATCATGTTGCAAAATAGATCCCAAGTATCTAAAAGAAACTCTCTTCTGAATGTTCTCATCACCAATCTTCACCTCGATTCCTTCACAATTGCTTCCATCAAAAGTGCACTCCATATATTCGGTCTTAGACCTACTTATACGAAATCCTTTAGTCTCCAATGCATGTCTCCAGACCTCAAGCTTCTCATTTACTCCATCTCTAGTCTCATCAATCAACACAATATCATCAGCAAATAACATACACTAAGGTATCTCATCCTGAATGTGACTTGTCGACTCGTCCATAATCAAAGTAAAAAGAAATGGACATAAAGTTGAACCTTGATGTAAACCAATGTTGATGTAAAAATAGTCAGTCTTCTTAGATTGGATTCTTACATAATATAAAGCCTTATTATACATATCCTTTATGAAGTTAATATATAAGACATGTACTTGTCACTTCCCCTAAACTCTCCACAATATCTAAAAAGGGATAGAATCATAAGCCTTCTCCAAATCAATAAAAAACCTATGCAGGTTCTTTCTTTTAGCTCTATAAATCTTCCATTGTTCTCCTCAGCAAATGGATGATTTCAATAGTTGAGCGACCTAGCATGAATCCGAATTGGTTTTCTTTTATTTTGGAAACTTGCCTCAACCTTCTTTCGATCATGCGTTCCCCAATTCTCATAGTGTAACTCATCAGTTTGATACCTATGTAATTGAATAATTTTGAATGTCTCATTTGTTCTTATAAAGAGGCAACACGATACTTCTCCGATATTCAGGCATTTTCTTGCTTAGCCAAATAAAATTGAATAAATTTGTAAGCCAAGTCAAACCTCGCTCACCTAAAACTCTTCATACTTCTATAGGAATGTCATTCGGTCCTACACCTTTTCCAGGTCTCATAACCTTCAAAGCCTCCTCTACTTCCTTTCTTTGTATTCGTACCGAAATTTCAGTCATTTCGGTCATTTTTTTGTATTAGGACCCCCATATTTCGGTCATTTCGGTCGAATTTCGATTTCGACTGGATATCGATATTCGACAGAAATTCGACTGAATTTCGCTGAAATTTGAGGCCATGTCTATAGCATGCACGATCCAAGTAACTTTCACTACTAGCTAGATCACCCAAAGTGATCTCTCTATTTCCTTCCCCAATGAAAAGATTATGGAAATACTGCTTTCATCTAGTCTCTATATCCTTATGAGTAACAAGCGCATAACATTCCTCATCATTAATGCATCTCACTTGAGAAAGATCTTTGATCTTTCTTTCTCTTGCATGGGCCAACCTAAATATATCCTTATGGCCCTCCGTAGAGTCGAGATTTTTGTACAAAATTTCATAAGCTTTTGCCTTAGCTTCGCTTATAGCCTTCTTTGCTTCCTCCTTCTCTATTTTGTAGTTTGTGACAGTTTCCTCTATTCTATCCTTATACATAGCTTTAAAGCATGTTCTTTTGATTTTGAGCTTCTCTTGCACCCCTCTACTCCACCACCAAGCCTCCTTTTGGCCTGAACTACACGACAACAAAATCTACGTTCCGCATGATCACAGGAGTAGAAGAATACCTCTGATGCGCGAGTCTCTAAAATAAGAGACCTCCTGACTCAAGTTTGATCTGACGGACGCTTGTACTTGTGTGTATGATGGCGAGTCGTGATGCTTCCGCATACTTGAGATTGTCTCCACCAAGTTGTCCATGCAAAAAGAAATCTTGAAAGATCTCTACCTCCTGATTTCAAACCATGAAATCAAGCCTTTCTACTCGTACATGAAGCACAATGAAGAAGGCAGATCCTCTTACAAATGTTCGAACCAACAGAGAGGAGAGAGAAGAAATAAGGTGGACGACCAAAGAGAATATGGTGGTGAATACGCCAACCAAGAAAAAATAAAAAGAATAAATTATCTTCTATTTTCTTCCCTTTCTTTTTAGGACTAGAGAGATCTTGATGGAATTGAATTCAACTCAAAATTAATTAGAGAAGCGAACCCTTTCCCTTGCGGCCAACATGGAATTATATCCATCTATGGATGTCCATGACGACAGGGAAAGAGAATATTATATATCAATAATTCTTTCTTAGCTTAAATTCCCTTATAAAACACATGTAAATATCAATAACTCTCACTTTTTAATAAATCCCAGTTCATCTGTAAGTATTGTATATTTATCATTATTTTAACACAAAATAATAAATAAAATAAAGGAAAAGGAAAGAAAATAAAAAGACTGTATATATAAAATAAATACAGGATGATCCTAACACTGAGAGTAGGTCAAGGCTTGACCTAATCGACAAGGAATAAAGTAGGATGAGATAAGACCTTTAATTTATAAAAATCCAGAATATTAAAGTTCACCAATGTATATTCATCATTGTACATATTGCACATGTCTTTTACTAATTTATTTATCACTAAAATAACCTCAAGTAAAAACATTTTCTTCTTGGAACTTGTAGATAAAAATAAGTTGTAAACAATAAAAATAATTGCAAGAAGAAACCACATACAAAATAAGAGAAACAACACTCTGAAAAAGTTGCAAAGCCAAAATTGACAGGTCAATATCTTCTCAACATAAACTCAAAATAAACCAAACTCGTTTTCATTGTGTTCAAAATTAAATAAGCTTTAAAATGAAAGTGGTTTCATTAAATCGAAATCAAGATGTGAAAGTTGACTTCTTGGAGTGTTATTGTACATTGTATGATGCAGCGTGAAATAAAAAATAGGGCTTTATTTTTCGTTAAATTAAATTGGGTCAAGTAATTTTATTTTAAATAAAGAGATCGTATGCGATCTCAATTTAATTAATTAGTTGTTATATCAGGTTGTTAGTCGGTTAGAGTCAAGAAGGATAAGCTAGATTTGAATTTGATTTTCGTTTCTATTTTTGTAATCTCGCCTCTCTTATACAAAGGGGATAGTGGTACTTTGTTTAATTCAAGTCCAGAGTTAATTATTTAGAGAATTGTCTCATCCCTCTCTCTTTCTCTTCTCTCTCCACGCGAGCTACGCGGTTCTTTCCGAATCTCGCGCAACTGACGCACTTTCTTTTCTCCTTCCCTCTAATTTCTTCCACCAAATAATATTTCCACCGCTAAAAAAAAATTCACCGTTGTAAATTTCTGATTTGCATCAATTGGTATCAGAGCATAGCATCTAGATTGTCCTCACGGTCTAACGATCTGTCCAGAGAACGTGATTTTTGGCAAGCCCAATATCCTGTTGATACTTGGAGAATCTCATTGAACCTGAGTCATTGCCATGGGTCACGTTCACGACGAGAGGTACAAACATCGTCTCCAAACAAGCATCCATGTACAACAGTGGATAAACTCATGCTTCAATATAGATATTTTTATGGTAAAAGTAGAAGAAGCGGTTGTCCAGCAAAATTCCGATCGACCTACGCTGGTGGAATCAACTCTACTGACACCCGCAACCCTCTCGTGGGTCCCCTTCGCCAACCCCCCACCATCGGTGAACCCTCTAGTCATACGACAATCCCCTCTCATCCCCAAAACCGTCCCTACAGTAGTTGTCCAGGAAGTTCTGGAAGCTTCAACCTCATTGAATCCTGCCTCCTTCCCCGCCAACTCAACACCCCTGCCTCCTTCCTCGACTCTACAGCCAGCCCCCTGTACTCCCGAAGCACCCCCACCAACTCCTCCAACCCTTCCCACCACCCCCGGACCTCTGACGAACCCCCCAGCCTCGCTACCAACCTCCTCTGTCACCCAAGCACCGTCCTCACCCCCACTCGTACCCCCACCACCGACTTTGGACCTCCCTTCAACGACCTTAATAACCTCACTCCCTCCACCTCACCATTGCGTCGCCGCCATCTCTTTTTCCCCACCCACTTCCCCGCCGCCAACATCGCCATCCCCTCTATTTCACCCCCCCGCCACCCCCCACCCCCCCGACCGTCGCCACTGTAGCTCACAACAACCCCGTTGTCACCCCTCCGCCATCGTCTGCGCCACCCGCCTCCTATGAGCCCTCACTGCCGCCTTTGGGGAACCACGCGTCACTGCACATGCTTGACCGAGCGTCGCCAATCTTGTGCGATCACGTATCGCCATTGCCTTGGGAGAAAGCAAACCCTAACAAAGATTTTCTTACGAAAGGGAGGTGACACCCAATAAAAAGTTGAATCCAGTAATTTTGGGGATGTTGGATTGACATGTGTATTTTATAAAAAGGTCCCAATATCCAAAGTTCTTTATAGAAGGGTGAAGTTTATGTGGAATGAAGGGGCACGGAAATTACATTCCACCCCTTGGTGCCGGAATATTTAAAAAGAAGTGTTGAAAGAGTGAAATTGGGGATTCTACCCTATCCAATCAAGATTAGGAATGTGGGTTTCGCCTATTTAAAGACCATATGGTCTAGTTCATTACCCACATCTCCTCCCCTCCTAAATTTGTGCCATCCATTTGCTATAGGTTCTCCAAAGGCCGTGATGCTCGCTATGAAGAGGCCCCGTCAATTTTTAGAGCACCACATTAAGGAGGCGAAATCCGTGTGGGCGCTGGCATTTGCGCCACATATGCTCTTCTAAAATGAAATTAACAACTCCAACCACCACCACCACCAAGTACACCAACATTCTGTCGTTTGCTCTACATCAGTTCTTCTAAAATGTGATCAAGAATGTTGAATTAAAATCGTCAAATTCAAGCCGAAAGATCAAGCAATTCGTCAGGAGACAAATTTTTCAAGCGGAGTAGAACTGATGCAGCGTGAAATAAAAAAATAGGGCTTTATTTTTCGTTAAATTAAATTGGGGTTAGGTAATTTTATTTTAAATAAAGAGATTACGAGCGATCTTGATTTAATTAATTAGTCGGTTACATTAGATAGTTAGTCAGTTAGAGTCAATTAGGATAAGCTAAAATTGAATTTGATTTTTGTTTCTATTTTTGTAATCTCGCATCTCTTAGATAAAGGGGATAGTGGTCCTTTGTTTAATTCAAGTCCAGAGTTAATTGTTTTGAGAATTATCCCATCCCTCTCTCTTTCTGTTCTCTCTCCACGCTATCTATGCATTTCTTTCCCGAATCTCATGCAATCATAGCCTTAAATTTTGGTGAAATTCGACCGAAATTCGATCGAACTTCAGTTTCGGTCTAGTACCGATTTTGAAACCTGTATCTATTTCTGTTTCCAGGATATCGGCCCCATATCGGCCGATATTTGACCGAAATTCGGTCCATTTCGACATCTTTCGATCAAAATGACCGAAAGGTGGAATCTCTTCACTTGGGAGCATCAAATTTCGGCCGAAATATCTCCTTGTCGGTTACATTCGGCCGAAATGGTCAAAAAAATGGTGAAATGACTAAAGAAAAGGGTGAAATGATCAAAGTGGGCTAGATTCTTTGAATTTTGGACACTTTAGGTATATAGATTCTTTGAAATTTGGACTCACTAGGACACCTAGGTAATATTTTAGACACCTATAAGAAGATATTTTGGATTTCATCCATATTATATTGGTTGTAGGCCCAAGATAAAGATTCTTTGGAGGCCTATAAATGGTGCCATCCATTGCACCATTTCACCACACACACAACTCAAAGAGTTCTCACAACTCACAAGCCTTCTTGCTCTCCTTGCTCTCTCCTTGATGACAAGTCTTGCTGTGTTTGTGAATGTCTGTAAGTACTTTCATTATAATTTTGTTGCTATCCACGATTAATTCTTAATTTCTCACTGCTCTAAATATCCTGTTACACCATTTTGGAAAATTAGAGCAGATTTCCGATGCTGAAATCAACAACTAAATATACATCATTTTCAACATCCAAAACCACTGTTATCAGAGAATGCATGCGAAGGTGAATAACCATATAAGTAAGGTAATGCGTCTATGCATGCGCATTATGTGATTCGAAATTCATGTATCATGTTACGTAGTCTTGTGGTTGTGGACTTGTATAGTTATAATATGAATATATGATATTTCAATTTGGAAGGCATCTATGCATATAAAACCATTGTTTTTCTTTACTTCTTTTTCGACTTGAAGGAAAATTTCAATGTCAAAACTCAAAAGTTAATATTATGTACCAAAATTTGATTCCAGCGAGTCACTGATATGGTGACCGAAACCGATATTTAAGGCCTTGATCATGAAAACATCTTATTATTAGAATAAAAACTTATATTTCTATCTCATTAACGATTGAACAACATCAGAAATCTTAATTTTATAAAAAATAAGATTTCAAGTCATTTCCAGCCATTCCACCGAAATTCTATTTTCGGGCTTACCGAAACAAAACCAAAATCCGATATTTGAGGCCTTGCGTGCAACCGGTGCACATTCTCTTCTCCCGCCCTCCAATTTCTTCCACCAAATAATATTTCCACCGCTAAAAGAATTATTCTTCACTGTTGCAAATTTTCGATTTGATTTATTGTACCTATATTGTATATATTATTGTTATTCAATTATTTATTTCTTTATATTTTTGCACATATTATATTTTTACTATTTTGTATATACTGTATATTATTTATAGAAAATACAAATAAAAAGAATAAAATTTAAAAAGAACCAAAAATAAAATAAAGATACTTTCATTATAGGTATCATATACCTATACTGTACATACTCTTATTTATTTAACTTATTAATTTAACTCATAAAAAAATAAAAATATATTTAAAATACTTAAATTATTCATAAATTAATAAATTATGTAATTATGTAATTATTAATTAATTAAAAATTGATTTATTGTATATAGGTATTTTACCTAGGAATAAAAATATTTATTTATTTTACCCTATTTATTTAACTCGTTTAAATTATTAAAAATCATGAAAAATATATTTATTAATTTACTAACTGTTAGAGTATTTGGAGCATGCGTCACTTATGTAATAGGTGGGTAAATGGATCCCTCCAGGATCCATTTACCCCATCGCTGAGTTTAGTCCCACATCTACCAGTGGTGGGACCTAGAGGCTCTGAGGAGGCTATATAAGGAGCCCCAGACCTCCTGTAACAATTGAGAAAGTCAATAGACAAACACGACCCTTTGAGGCCTTCTCCTGTAGTTTCATCCCGCTCCTCACGGAGTAGGGTTCCACGTAAAATCTCACTTTGTTCTTATTGTTCTTTATTCTTTTTCCATGTTTCGCTTCCGCTTCCTATTTTCTAACATGGTATCAGAGCGGGTTCAATTCTCAGAGTTTTTTTAATGTTCTTATTCATGTTCGAGATTAGATTGTATTTCGTTATTGATTGAGGACTTGGTAGTATTCGTATTCAAGTTTGTACGAGATTTTTCAGCATCGTCAAGATCAAAGAATTTCTAGGGTTTTCGAAACCCCTAGATCTCCAATTCCTAATGATCCCGCGGAACTCTAGATCCCCGTGAATCTCCCTGGAGGCGGCGATTGCCTGCCAGTGACCCTCCTCGCATGCCCCAGCACGAGCTCCTTTCTTGTAAGCGGCATCTCCAACCCTAGCCGCACCATCAACTGCCACGAGGAGCGCCACCATCTCCAGAAAATCAAAGAAGACGGCACACCCTCCTCTTCCAACTACTGACTGCGCATCCTCCAGTGGCTACGCATCCTCCAGCGCGACATCCCTCTTCCTCTTCGCAGCTTCCAGCAAGACCTCCAGGACGAAGTAGCAAAGCCGCAAACTCCAAGCGAAGG
Organism: Ottelia alismoides; assembly: GCA_037367405.1. Lineage (NCBI taxonomy): Eukaryota > Viridiplantae > Streptophyta > Magnoliopsida > Alismatales > Hydrocharitaceae > Ottelia > Ottelia alismoides. The sequence continues at coordinate 618,984 of JAZKJV010005185.1, forward strand.
CCAAGCTGCAAACCCCAAAACCCTAGGCAGAGACCTATGCGCGCATGTGCTCTTCCCCCAGGCCGCCGCATGGTGCAGGCAACGTCGTTCCCTTTGCAACGTGCATAGGTGACGCACTAACCCAGGACTGTCTTCCCGCATATGGCGCGACCCCCAGGCGGCAGGAGATCCCGCATCTCCCATCTACCTCGCAAGATCTCCTTTTTGCGGCAGGAGCTCCAGGTGTGATCCCCTCAAACGCCGCCTCCAACGAAACCTCCAGGAGGACCTCCTGTGCGCGAAGCTCTCTCAGGCGACAGAAGCACTTTCTGCATGTGGCGATCGATCTTCTCCAGTGCACTTCCTCCGCAGTTGCGGGCTGCGAGCCCCGCCTCCCTCCTCCAATCACTGGCGGCGTACGAAGAAACCCCAAGGGGGGCAGTTCGATGGGGTCTCGTATTGAAACCCTACTAGGGTCGTGGGATTTTTTAAAAAAAGAGAGATGGGTTGTTACTGTAATCCCAAGTGGGTCTGGCATGTTTTTTTAAGGAAGAAGGAAAGCCCAACGGAAAAAAAGAGAGGGTCCAATAAAAAAAGGAGAGAAGAAAGGAAAAAAGAGGCGCTTACAAGAAAAAAGCCGTACGCATTTTTAAAAAAATGTTTGCAAAAAAAAGAAAATGTTGCAAAAGCCGAAAAAATATTGTTGAAACAGGTTATAAAAAAATGTGTTAAAAAAAGATGGCCTATTAAAAAAATGTTGAAGAAGAGCCGCAAGAAATTTTTTGGAATATTCATATTTTCTCCATATTTATGTATTATCTTATCTTCTCCCAATTTCGACCAGTATAAGAGAAAGGGGGATTATATGTAAAGTCACAAGTCTTGTTCTAAGATTCAGATGTCAGATTCTCCAGATCGGTCAGATGTTCAGACTCTACAATTTTCAGATTCGGACTCAACGACGACGCATGCCAATCATTTATCATTCTTGTTGGTCAGCCAGAGTTTTCATGTGAGCCATAGGGACTCCAGAGCAGAGAACCATTCCCTATGCCATTAAGGGCAAGGGTTTTCATGTGGTATCATAGGGACTCCAAAGTAGAGCACCATTCTCTGAGCCAGATGGAAGAGATCCAGTTTCACACTCCATCTCGTTCGTCCTCCTCACATACACGCCATGAGAAGCAACGTCCTCGACTGCAACAATTGTGCGCGTTGGGTTGATATTGTCTGTAGTGTCAAGTATTGTGAGTTGAGTTTCTTTCTTTCTGTTTGTCCAAGCTGAGCATTGCATGCTGCAACTTGAGGGGGAGTGTTAGAGTATTTGGAGCATGTGTCACTTATGTAATAGGTGGGTAAATGGATCCCTCCAGGATCCATTTACCCCACCACTGAGTTCAGTCCCACATCTACCAGTGGTGGGACTTGGAGGCTCTGAGGAGGCTATATAAGGAGCCCCATACCTCCTGTAACAATTGAGAAAGTCAATAGACAAACACGGCCCTTTGAGGCCTTCTCCCGTGGTTTCATCCCGCTCCTCACGGAGTAGGGTTCCACATAAAATCCCGCTTTGTTCTTATTGTTCTTTATTCTTTTTCCATGTTTCGCTTCCGCTTCCTATTTTCTAACACTAACATTATTTATTTTCAAAACTTTTTAAATTTAAAGCCATTTATTATTTATTTCTTAATTTTCTTTTATTTATCACTATTTTATCTTTTCTGTGCCATCGCCGAAGGTGGTGGAGTAGAAGTGCTGGAAGGAACAGAGATGCGGCTAAGCCTCCGGTAAACTTCCTTCATAGGAGGAATGGTAGCATCAGCAAGTATTTGAGATCGGGATGCCTCATACTCAGGATCAAGTGCTGCTAGCAGTACGCCCACCGTGGTAGCATTTCGGAAGGTCTTCTGCTGCTCAGGGGTAGCCGTGAGGGGTATAGTGTTATATAGTTTCTCAAACATCCCCCTTAGGGATGTATACAAAGAGTGAAGCGGCCGCCCATTCTGCTTCATCGTGAAAATGCCATGCTGGAGTTGTAACATCATGGTCTCATTCCGCACCTGTGAATATGTGGCGACCAGTATATCCCACATCGCCTTAGCGGTTGGCTGATGGAGGACATCATTGACAATCTCCATCGACAACATGCCTGACAGCCAAACCTTGGCATATGAATCATCAGCCTCCCAAGAGGCATAGATCCCAGTCTTCTCTGCCGGCTCTTCCTCGGTAAGAGTATGCTTCTTACCGTTCGACTTCATGAGACTCATGAACTGCATCGCCCAGAGCTCATAGTTGTCCCATCCATCTTGACTATTGGCGCTGGACCTTTGAATGCGCCTATGGAGGACATATCGACTTTGTTTTCTGAGATGTCACCGAAGACGAAGAACTAGGGATTGTAGACGAGAAACAAGTGTCTACATAAACTTGATAGGATTTGAGTGCATTTATAGACTTTACATACTCAAATCCATGGAGAGAGAACGACCGACAGAAGAAGGGGCATCGGCGTTGAAGGGAAGGGGACCCGGCGGTGGAAGTCCCCTACGTTGGAGAGGGGGTCGGCGGTGGAGAGTCGATGCTGGATGCCGGTGGCGGAGAACCAGTGCTGGATGCCGGCGGCGGAGAACCGGTGATGAGGAGGGGCGGCGGCGGTGGGAGAAGGAGAGGAGCGGCGGCGGCGGTGCCCTAAGGTGAGGGGCGGCGGCGGTGCCGAGAAATGGAGGGAGAGAGAGGGGGTCGACGGTGGTAGGGTTTTAGGGTTAGCGTTAGGGTTTTGACTCTGATACCATGTTGGTAGAAATGAGCAATCTGTTTATTCCATAGAACCCTAGGCTCTCTTATATAGAGAGGACCCATGGGTAAATTAAATAAGAGATTATCGGGAAAACAAAAATAGAGAAAATGATACACCGACTAATTAATTGAGATTTAATTATCATGAGTAATGCAAATTTGATTCATATTATTTGGATGCATGAGAATGATGATCCGATATGACTAAATAAGATTTAATTATTATGGACATGAATAATGTGGATAGTACTATTCATATTAATCACATATATTATAAATATGATTTATAATATATAAGAGATAGATATTTGTAAATAACATTTACAATTTAAATGTTGATGTGAATTGGATTCACATTAGATAATTAATTGAAAATGTAATTTACATTTTATTTTGGGTTGTGAATGTGATTCACAAATTTCCAATGGCATGATTGATATTTCACAAATTAATTCAGAATTAATTTTTTGAAATAATATACAATAAAATTTGTTGTATATAATGTTGTATTATATGAGATATTGGATCTCATATCAAAGGAAGGAGTGCACCTTCCATTCATATTCTCTACACATTAAGAAATGGATAATTAATTGAGATTTTAATTATCATGAGTAATGCGAATTTGATTCATATTATTTAGATGCATGAGAATGATGATCCGATATGACTAAATAAGATTTAATTATTATGGACATGAATAATGTGGATAGTACTGTTCATATTAATCACATATATTATAAATATGATTTATAATATATAAGAGATAGATATTTGTAAATAACATTTACAATTTAAATGTTGATGTGAATTGGATTGACATTGGATAATTAATTGAAAATGTAATTTACATTTTATTTTGGGTTGTGAATGTGATTCACAAATTTCCAATGGCATGGTTGATGTTTCACAAATTAATTCGGAATTATTTTTTGTGAAATAATATATAATAAAAATTTTTGTATATAATGTTGTATTATATGAGATATTGGATCTCATATAAAAGGAAGGAGTGTACTTTCCATTCAAGGAGGGTGGACGACCACCTTGATTTAGGACTCAAGGTGGCCGTCCCCCCTTGATTGGAAGGAGCATTGCCTCCTTCCTAATCCTACATGGTATGCTGATTTGATTGAATTAATTTATATTGATGATTTATTCAATATATTTTAATTTAATTAATTATTGTATTTTTACAACAAAATCATGACCATTGAAAGAAACACAAATCAATCTCAACCATTGGATTTCTGTTGTCCATGGATTGATATCCATGGACTCCCAAAATATTATAAAAGAAGAGGCAACTCTAGCTCTTCTTTTACAACAATTGTATTGCATCTCTCTCTCTCTCATATTCTCATACACGCCCCTTCTCTCCATCAAGAGTGGTCGTCCACCTCTTTCCCTAGAGAAGATCGTCGTCAGCGCTACACGGTCATGCCGTCACTTCGACTGCTCGTGGATCTTCGTCTTCCTTGGTGCCTCTAGTACGTGAATAAGACCTCGGATTTCGTGTGATGAAATCAGGAGATCCGTCGCTTCGATCAACATCTTGAATTGCGAGAAGGACGCGTCTTGTCAATGTACTCACAAGCGTCTCCTCCATCGGTCGAACTTGAAACGTATGGTCTCTTTGCTTAGAGACTTCGATTGCAACCATGCTTCAAGAGGTATTTCTATATCTACTTTGTGGTTTCGATGAAACGATTCGAGAAGTGTTCTCGGATTATGTGGTTTCATCATTTGAAATTTTTAAATTCTGCTGCCCCGAGCAACTAGTGCGACTAGTTATTTCCGATCGCATACAATGCGATCTTCACGTTTTCGTGATGCGCTTAAGGTTCTATCTATAACCTTCACTGTTTAACCTCAACCTATAAAATATTGTACACATTTCTCCTCTGTCCCACAGGAGGGAAAGAAATTTTCGTGTTTTCATGCATGGTATCAGTGCCCATCTAATCAAGGTTTGGGTTCTCGTGGAAGTCTTTAGCTTACTTGATAAAGGGTGGAGGCAATGATTCTTTAATGTGTGTGGCTGGAGATCTTCACCAGCACATCAAGATCTCCATCACAAGCGACCAAGAGGATGGAACGAAGGAGGGGAGTGGGAGTGTCTGCGACGCGGGTTTGGGTTCCGAAGGCTCGCGGTGTTCATCAAGCGCGGGACTTCTGCGGTGGCACTATCGATGCCACTCGTCGTGTGGGTCGAGGTGCGCATGAAGCTGGCGGTGAAGGCTGGGTGAAGGTGTCGCACGCTAAATCGGGCAGGCGTTGCTTCCGCTGTAAGGGTCGGGGTCATCTTGCCTCTGCATGCTTGGCTCCCCCTCGCTGCTTCCGCTGCGGGAAGGTTGGCCATCGTTTGATTTCGTGCAGGGCGGAGCGCATGGATTCTCGTGGTCGGATGCCTTCCATGCACTTGGCGGTTGGTTCTCGCGGTCGTGGCTCCTCGGCTTTGTTGGATTCTCGTTCCTTTGCTCAGGTGGTTAGCGCAGGCGATGGCGGCGGCTCTTCCAAGGCCACCAGGGGGAAAACCATTCACGTTTCTCCTTCTCTCGTGGCTGGCGGGTCGGGGGCTCCTCCGGCGGCGGAGATGCTTGCTCAGCACGACGTGGTGGAGGAACGGGGCCAGCATGGCGCTTCCAAGGGCGTTATTACTGGAAAGGAGCGGAGTGGAGACCATTCGCGCACTGGTGATTCTCCTGTTCAGAGGCCGGCGACGTCGAGGTTCGGAGCTAGAGTGGTGGGCGATAAGTGTGGGGTGGCGATAGGTGTGGTGCAGCGACCAAGCGTCGACCGTGAGGTGATTCGCTCCGCTACTTTGCTTCTTTTGGGCGAGGCTTTCTCTGAGGATTTCTTCTTCTTGGACGACTTTTGCTGCTGTGCTCGAGGGCTTTCCCCGGAGCAACGGGAGACCCTCTTCAATCTTGCTGATACATCGGTCGTCAAGTGGCGACGTCTTCGTGTTGCGGATGGCGCGAGCTTACGCTCCGAGTTATGCATGGTGGAGGTTCGCGGCGTTCCATTCCTCTCGCGATCGGTCCATTGCTTATCTAAGATTATCGGCGGCTGGGGTCAGGTGGTGGCGATTCTTGACGATGGCCTGGCCCCCGGCTCGAATTGGTCTTGCACGAGGATTCTGGTTGAGTGCTCTTCTACCCTTAGCCAATCTATGGCTGGAAAGGTTCTCTTCGAGAAGCTTTGTTTAGGTCGCCGGTCGTTCAAGCTCGAGTTCTTCTTCCCAGCGCCGGAAGCTCCGGCTCAGCCCTCTCCGTCCAACGTCGCCGGCTCTTTCTCAGGCGCAGGTTCCACCGGTTCGACTTCCAAGGGCCACGTGTCATTTTGCAGGGATATTATCGAAGCGTCGCCTGTGCATGGCGACCGTTCGGGGACGTCGCTTGATTATCGATTCGCGTGTACGGCGGATGGGGTGCCTTCTCACGTGCCCAGGGTCTTTTTCGAGGGCGATTCGCTGTCTGGTGAAGTCTCTGCTATATCCGATCTCCTGGACCACGTGACGGTATCGGGCCTCAATGTGGCGTTTCCTATTCCCTCCTCCGGGTCGGATCTTCATGTTGGTCGGTCCCTGTCGCGGGCAGCGCCAGACCCGGTTATTCGTTCCGGATCTCTTATTTGCCCGTCCGATATTTTATGCCCTCAGCCGGTCTCAGCGGTGCCTTACTCTCACACGGATTTCTTCGAAGACTTCATCTCTTCTTCATCAATCTCTTCGCCATTACTTCTGACGCTTGGTTCGGGTTGCTCGGAAGTTGCCTCTTTGCATCACTCGATGGCGACCAATGTTGGTATGCTCTCCCAGCTTATTAGCCAGCCGTCTTTCTCTAATCGGTTTTCGGAGTCAGGCAGCGATCCTTTGGGCCCATCGCCGGACGCTTCGGTGGCCTCTCCGAACCGCTCTGCTACTGCCTGGAATGCATGGAATGCTGTGTTTGCCTCCCCGGCCAGATTTGGAAATGTCTACTCTAGACGCCTACAGCCATCCATCGAGGGATCTCTTCATTCGCCCGGTCACCTTTCTCGCGAGGCTGTGGCAGAGGCGGCAGGTCTTCGCCGCGCTGGTCAGGGCCCTGATCAGGACTAACTGTGCTTTGGCCTGTGATCATTTTTTGGGCCCTTTTGTATTGTTTAATGAAGCTACTATCTTGGAATGTCCGGGGGCTGGGTGACCCAACGCGTCGTCGGGCTTTGGGCTCTCGTTTGGTTGAATGGGATTGCGACATCGTCTTCCTCCAGGAAACAAAACTATCAGGGGTCGATGATGCAATGTGGAGATCTTTTGGGACGGGGGCTGTGGACGCCTTTTGCTCTTTGGACGCGGTTGGCGCTTCTGGTGGAACTATTTTGGCTTGGCGATCTTCGAGATTTTCTTTCTCCTATTCTCGTATTGGCCACCACTCTATCACTGTGGTACTTGTGCATGCGGACTCTAATGTATCTATGGCTTTTACTTGCGTGTATGCGCCTTTATGCCATCTTGCTCGTCGTGTTTTATGGGAGGATCTACATTGTGATGCCGCGGCTTTGGGGGATACTCCTTGGATTATGGGAGGTGATTTTACTGTTACTTTGCTTTCCAGCGACCGCCCACGTGGTCGGGGGGGAAGGAATCCGGGTTCTAGCGACTTTTTTGATTTCATACAGGACTTGGCTCTTGAAGGTCTGGTGGCGAGCGATATTGTTTACACTTGGCGTAATAACTCCTCTTGATCTTGGCTCGATAGGTTTTTGGCTAATACTCGAATGATGGAAGCTTTCCCCCTTTGCTCGGTTTCCTCTCGGCCGCGGTCCTTCTCTGATCATAGTCCAATTATTTGGGATGCTGGTGATTCTTCACGTCCGCGTGGTTTTTCTCGCTTCCTTTAAATTTAACACTCGTCGGGCAAGACTGTTTTCTCGTACTGAGGCTGACGCGATTATTCTTCGCCTGGATCGGTTGGAGAGCGAGAGGGAGCTTTCTTCGGAGGAATTATCTGAACGTTCTTCGGCTTTGCATCTCGTCTCAGAGGAGGACAGGAAAAGAGCCATCGATTGGAGGCAGCGGTCGCGGCTTCGATGGATCAAGGACGGGGATGCAAATACTGCATTTTTTCATCGGGTCGCTAGTGCACGTAAGCGTGCTAATACTATCTCCTCCATGGTGATTGGTGGCGCTCTTTTTCAGGGGGAACAGGAGCTGGGCTCGGCTTTGGTTAACCACTTCAAGAATTTTTTTGATCGCCAGCCTCCATGCTCGTGGCGTTGGACGGCCCGGGGGGCCCCCGTCCTTGCCGCCTCGGATGCGGCCTTGTTAAGTCGGGCCTTCACGTTGGAGGAGCTTAAGGGGGCGGTCTGGGACCTTAACGTTGACGCCTCCCCCGGTCCCGATGGGTTCCCCATCTCCTTCTATAGGGGCTTTTGGGATGTTATCGCCAATGACGTGTTGGATGTGGCTCTCGATTTCTGTGCGGGGAACAGGGGCTTCAACAAGATTAACTGGGCCAATATGGTCCTCATCCCGAAGACCCATGGGGCTAGCCGTATTGAAGACTTCCGCCCAATTGCGATCTCCAATGGCATATACTTAATTATTGCTAAGGCTTTGGCTAGGAGGCTTGCGCCCCTCCTTGGCTCTCTCATATCTCACTCCCAAGCCGCTTTTATTCAGGGGAGGCAAATCTCGGATTGCTATGCGCTGGCCTCCGCAATTATTGATAGGTGGCACAGAAATGATACGAAGGGGATACTCTGGAAAATTGACTTTGCTAAGGCCTATGACTCCTTGGACTGGCGATTCTTATGGTCGGTTTTGAAGCGTCGGGGCTTCCCCCCAACATGGATCTCGTGGGTTCGACGGTGTGTTACTACTGTCTCCTTCTCCTTATCTCTTAACAGCCGACCGGCTGGGGGCCTATTCCAGCCTCGCAGGGGGGTTCGTCAGGGTTGCCCCCTAGCCCCGCTTCTATTTGTTTTGGCGGTTGATGTGCTGCCACGTATGATCCATGGCGTGGCCAACGCGGGGCTTACGCGCGGATGCTCTCTTGGCGAGTTTCACATTCCCCTCCTTCAATTTGCCGATGACACTTTATGTTTTATCGAGGGGGATCGACCTCAGGCTTTGGGAATGGCCACTACGCTACAACTTTTCTGCGAGATGTCGGGGCTCCGCATCAATGGGGCCAAGTCAAAGGTGGTGCCTTTTGCCTTGTCGCCGTCGGAGGCTGCGGAGTGTTCCTCTACTTTGGGCTCTTCCCTTGGTGGTCTTCCGCTGGAGTATCTTGGCTTGCCACTCTCGGTGGGCCGTGTTCGCTTACGTGATTATCAGCGGCTGGTGGAGAAGGTGGAATCCCGGTTGGCAGGGTGGCGAGTGTCGCTGCTTTCAAGAGGGGGGCGTTTGGTTCTTCTAAAATCGGTAATCTCTGCAATACCCATCTATTTCTTATCCGCACGCGGGCTACCTAAGGGGATCCGGGAGCGTCTAGAAAAATGTATGAGGGCCTTTCTTTGGGGTAGGAATGGCGATGGCAGAAGGGGGATTCATTTGGTGGGTTGGGATGATGTTTCGCGTCCAAAGTGCGAGGGGGGCCTGGGCGTTCGGCGGTTGGCGGTGGTGCGCGATTCTATGCTTCTCAAATGGGCGGTTAGGCTTTTGGGTCGGGATGATAGCTTCTTGGTGCGGTGCCTCCGCGTGGCGGCGGGGAATGCTTTTGCTTCCGCTTTTGGCGGGCGCGCTCAGGGAATTACTCCTTCCTTCTGGCGCGATGTCTTCTCTGCGTTTAACAATAACCGGTCCTTGTTCAAGCCGTCCCTTGGCGATGGGAATTCCTTCCGCTTCTGGTCGATGGATTGGTCTGGGAATGGTATCCTCATGAACCTTTTTCCTAGATTATTTGCGCTGGCAGGAGATAAATTTGCAACTGTGGCTTCGTGCTGGTCCGATGGGTGCTGGTGCCCTTTATTGGTGGATAATCTTTCCGATCAGCGGCTGCGTGACTTCTCGGATTTGATGGCTCTTCTCATCGATGACCCTACGCCCTCTGGGGGCCGTGATCACTTCGCCTGGAGGGAGGGGACCTTCAGTACGCGGAAGGCGTACTTCTCTATTCTTCCCGGCGCCGCGGGCTCGGATGCGTCCATGCTCAGTCACTGCAAGCTCATTTGGGGCATGAGGCTCCCTGAACGGGTTGGTATTTTTTTGTGGATTCTTCGGCGTGGAAGATTGCTTACTCGCGATCGCTGTGCTTCGATATTCCCTAATATTTCTCATTTATGCGGTCTGTGCGGTACGGAAGTTGAGACACCCGGGCACCTCTTCCTTCTGTGCGACCATGTGCGAGCCATTTGGGATGACGTGGAGTGGTTGAATCTCTATACTCTTGAGGCTTTTTGGGAGAGCTTATCTAACGCTGCAAATCGGTCACGGGAGGAAAGACTTGTTCCCATTGCGCGCCTTTGGAGTATCTGGCTGGGAAGAAACGAAAAACTTTTTGCTGGGCAGAGGTTTTATAAGGAAAATATTTGTATCACAGCTAATCGCTTTTGTATTGATTGGTCATCTTTGTAGCGGTGTTCGGGGGTCGGATGATATCTATCTTGATATCATCTACCTTTTGATTTTGCTTTCCTTTTCCTCACTGTAAGTTCTTCTCTCCTTTAAATTAATAAACTGGGGCGAACACCTACGACTGTCTCCCCCTTTTTTGAGCGTCAAAAAAAAAAGATCTCCATCACAAGGAAGATCATCTTTTTCATGGATGAACTTGTAGGGTGCTTCTTTAGGTTCACAGAGAAACTTAAGTTTTTTGTTACCTTGATCAATGAGTATGACATCACTAATAGATTAATGTTGCCTCTTGTCCCATCGATAATTTGACACTATGATAGATCCCACTACCTGATGAATCTCAGTTTCATCACCTTTATTCTTTCATTTTAGCTTTTAAACCCTAGCCAAATGCATGTATATATCATTATTATATAAAATTAACATTAATTATTTATTATATAAAACACATTGTTTAAAGCCAAAATAAAATAATAAATAAAAGAAAAGGAAATAAAATACCAACGGTATTTTTTGACCCAAAAAACCCGAGACCTAGGCATCATGATGATTGGATCGACAAAGGATAAAGTTGGGGGAGATAAAGGTCAAAAATACAATAAAACACCTAATTTTTATTCTTCAATAATGCATTTTGGGACTTATTTTATTCTTTATTATTTATACTTCAATTCAATAAACGTTGTACATGAAAGTTGTAGATAAAAATACATAGTAAAATACAAGATTTATTTTACAAAGAAATATATACAGTGTTCATTCTACACTCAGAAAAAAAAGGCAAAACCAAAACTTCTCAGACCCATACCTTCTCTATAATAACTCAAAATGCACCAAAATCACCTTTAATTGTATATAACTTTTTATTAAATATTTAATGAAGAGTGTTTCATGTAATTTAGAGTTAAGATGCAAAAGTTAGGTTTTGGATCTCTATTGTACAATATACCTGAATAGAATATTCATTTTTTATTCTTTGTATTTTGCAATATTTTATATTTTCATAATTTTGTAAACATCATTTATATTATATGTACATAAATAAAATAACATAAAACCATTAAAAATGTACTAAAATAAATAAGTGTTTATACCTATAAGTGCACTTGTAAATAGTAACCTACAATAAATTAATCCATAAAAAGAAAAAAACAGTAAATTATAAAGAATATTTTTAAAAAGAACCTGTGTTTAATTCGACTGTCAGAACCCGTGTTTTCGCCTAATTATCCATTGATCTCCATCATGCTCTGGCTTAGCATGATCCTCAAATCCTGGAGATGGATCTTCCATGATTTCCACGCACTCTTCAGATCCGATCGATATCCATTGAATCGAGTGACCTTTGCCTTGCACGCAAGCCCTGTGTTCTGCCTATAAATATTGGTACCCATCCTCCTTCCTCGGTTTTGATCTCTCCTAGCCAATCCTAACCCCTCATATCATTCTCAGGAGAAGCACGTTGGTGACAGGAGCGCGTAGCTCCGATCTGCAATGAGGAGAGGTGTCGGAGCGGATCCAACTGTCTACGGACTACGGTGGAGCTCCGACACAAGGTTCCTCCTCTTCGATCCCCGTCGAATTGAGGCCCCTATATTCAGTTCCTAGGTAATTTTGTAGTGTAGATTTCAATTCCGTCTTTAGTTTTCAGTTTTAGTTTGTAGCTTTAGAGAAAATCCAAAAATTGCAGTTGCCTGGAGCTTGAGCACCAGGCCCTGTTCATCGAAATCCAACCTGTGATCGACCCATATCTCGCCCTCACCTCGATTTCCTTCCATTTCTCCACAAGAAGCACTTGTTTCTCCCTTGAATCCAGCACGGATTTGAGATGTTCGAGCTCCATCTGTCGCCGCTCACCGGAGCTATATCACCATCCCATTTCACGAGGTGTTGCACCTCCATTTTTTGGACTGAGACATTCGTCTCGAGTCGACCCATCTTTTTGTGCATGTCCGCCTTGCAAACCATGCACCTGAAGCCACTTTTAAAGCTCGAACTCAGCCTCAGGAGGAAAAGACCCCAGGTACCCATCGTTGGGACCTGGAAGCTCATTGGACCCACCCGAAGATGCGGAAGGACACCAACGAGCTGCTGCGCCCATCGTTGGAGAGGATCGAGGCCTGAAGGAGGAGTATTTCACGATGAAAGAGAAGACGGAGGAGTGTTCTTCCCCGTTCTTCGTGACTGCCCAGACACCGTTGGATCAAAGCCACGACCTAGATCTAATCTGGGCCGTCCAATTTAGGCGAAATGATACATGCCTCCAGCCGTCCAATGCAACTTAAGTGAGCCACGTGGAGCATTCAGTGCCGTCCGTTCCTGCCAATCTTGTGTATTTTGCAAAAAACCCTCCTGCCTTCTATTATTTAGCTTTAAATATTTAAAACTTTCATTGGCTTGTAAATTAAATTTTGCATATGAACCCCTGTATAATCTTTTATTTGCATATTACTCCCTGCTAGGCATGTGCTCCAACATGTTTTTTGTGTAAAAAATGCAAGTGACCCCATGCTACTTTTGCATATTGCTATTAGGTCCAGTCGCTCACCTCAGATGCGGTCCCACGTGAGGTGGGCATTTGCAGAGAGGCCTTCGTGGCTTCGTGTAATTTGCTTTTAATATTAAAAATTTAAAATTTTGTTGAAAACTTTTGGTATTTTGCACTTTATCCCCTGTCTTTAATTTTAATTGCAACTTTACCCTTGCCAGTTCAACAATTTTTTTTGTTCTTTAATTTTTATAAATATCATCTATGCTTCAAAAATTATGAAAAAGAAAAAATAGGGTTAGATGCCTGATTGCATGAACTTTTAAGCTACATAACTATTTTCGTATTTTGGTATTTTTCCTATTATTAAAAATAAAAAATGACACATTTTGTCCATGTTTGACTTTAAGGGGTCGTTTGGTAACCGGGTTACCTCGGGGTAACCCAGTTTACACCTCTCTTTTCTTGGGATGGAATTCTATCATAAATCATAGTGACACTGACATCACATCATGTTCTTTATTCCAACCCTCTCTAACCCTCATAACCGTCCCAAACATCTACTATTACCATCAGGTTACCCCAACCCGCTCCAACCCAGCAACCAAACAGACCCTAAAAATACCAAAAAAATAAAAAACCTTTCTGAAAAATTCCAAAAAATTATATTTTATTTATAGTCTTTTTGTAAAAATTCCTAAAAATAGGAAAAGAAAATCACTAAAAAATAAAAATATCCAAAATTCTCATAAAAATTATAAAAAATCTTTTTAAAATCAAAAAATATTTATTTGTGTCTGATTTTTTTTTTATCATATATTATTTATTAAAAATAGTTTTGGAAAATTTTGTCTTTATTTAGTATTTTTAATTTCCAAAACAATTCAACCTATTTATTTAATCCTTATTTTGGGATTTTTTGGATTTTAAAATTACCTAAAAATTAGCAAAAATTCTCCAAAAATCACAAAAACATTAGAAAAAGATAAAAATACAAAAATGTTTAATTCTACAATTTTTAATTATTTTTAGTTGTATTTATAATTGGATATTATATATATCTCTGTATAGTTATATATATAGCTAAATTATTCTTAAAAAGAAAAGAAAATATAAAAATCAAAAAATAAATAATATTAATAATAAAAATATCAATAAAAAATCAATTATTGTTTTATTTAATTAAAACTCACACACCTTGATTGATACTATGCATATATATACATACATATTATTTATTTGTAAATAATGTACCTTGCTACCACGTTTTGCTTCCTGTGTTCAACGCCTACTCTGCTTGTCACTGTACACTTCTTGTAGGGAATAATAAATTTGGTTCACACATCTACGCTCGATTGATTTATTTATCTATATTGTGTGGGTTGATTGTTGCTTAGCCACCTGAGCTTCTTGGGTCGTCATCACAGCGACTTAGTGGTCCCGCTTTGTATGGACCACAAGACAGTCCTTAGGGTTTTGAGCGGCTAAACGATAACTAATCACCTAATGATCTTGTTTTTTCCCAAGAACCATTTAGGATTTTTTTGGAAAAAAGGCAGGATTTCATTTCATCAAAAGTTTGGCAACGGGGTACCAAATATACACAACTACAACCAGATATGCCATGGGACCCAAAATGACAACAAAAACAAGCTAAAGTACTCCATATTGGCCCATCATTTATGACAACTGGCTAACCCCTATGGACGGGGCAACCACTAGATTTTCACGTTCGATATTGCAAAAAGTAGACTTTAAGAGACAAAGTTTCCGTAAAATGCCACACCATTAAGAACCATTTATGATTGATTAAGGTCTTTTATTAATCGATTAGTCTTAATATGATCAATCAATAGCTCCTTCTTAATCAATCACCTGGTACTTTTGTCTTCATTTAATCGATCATTCCATCTAGTATGACTGATTACCTACAATTTTTGTAAAGATATTTGGAAACAAGTTAGATACTAAAAACAACAGGTTTGGGATTCCTCTGCGGTGAAGATACAAAACATTATGAATTGCAAATTACCTATAACCAAACTCTTGGAGGATAACTATCTTTTCGGGGCAACAGTTGTTAAGATGGGCATTGGTGAACGAGGTTGTATTGGATATTTTCGGTAAGAAAAAGCCTCCTAGGGAGGATGATCCTATAAAGGAAAAATGTTATGTCGAGGACAACCGTGTCAAAATACGGATCACTAATTTTGTATCCATTGAGTTACGCCTATTTATCATTAGAAAGAAGACCATTTTTCTTTTTTGGAGCACCCTTGCCCTTATGTTTGGCCTAAAGAAGGTGAGAATCTACCAACTCATCTGTGAAATACATAATTTATGTTAGGGGGAGGTGATTGTAGCGAGCTTCTGCGAAGTTCTCAAATTTAAGTGGGGAGACTTGGATTCTTATGTTGTGGAAGATTGAGACTCCTTGAATGATCCGAAGCATTATTAGCATTGAGTTTGGAGAACTCCTACCTTGTTTTTTGTGTGGAAATCTCAGTCTTGGGTGTGAAAGTATTCACAACCAAATACTTGAGTGGGAAGACTTTGATTCTTATGTTGTAGAAGTTTGGGACCCCTCGAATGATCCGAAACATCATTATCATCGAGTTTGGAGAACTTCTACCTTATTGTTTGTGGAAATCTTAATCTTGGGTATGAAAGTATTCACAACAAAATACTTGAATCTGACAAACTTCCCCTTTTAAAAGAAACAACCTATCTAATCCATGCCGGTGAGGATCGAAGGAAGGTGATGCAGGGAAAGCCAATTGACTTTCACGTTGAGTTTATGAACATGGTGCTTTCTTCACTAGCTGTAGTATTGGGTATGTCAAGTCTACCAAGTAGGGACTTGATAAGAAATACTCTTAATGCAACAAGTTTGATCCTACTAGTTTTTGAGAGCTCTCATACGAGAGATCGTCGAGGGCTAAGAGGAGAAATCCCTCTAGTTGTTCTCAATGATGAAAAGGCATGACCTTACTATTGATTCTACCATTTATGAAATGGTCATATAACTGCAAGCTAAGGGCATGACTATGAACAATAAAAGCTCGGAGTTGCTATTATCAACCAAGTCTTAGCTCTAGTTGTTTATGACAATAAAGATAATTGTTTTTGAGATAAAGGGAGGGTTGCATCCTCGAGACGGGACCCACCACAATTCTATTAGACAAAAAAGTTATAGTACATATTTTCATGCCTGATGAAGGTGCATTGTTGCGTTCTAGTACATTATCTGAATAAAATACTTATTGTTGAAAATAAGCTCATTCCAAGCATGCTAAATTGCCCAAAGATGGGTAAGGGGTATTGTTGTTGCATATCATAGAAGAGACCCTAGGGCTCTCTTATATAGAAGAAAAGCCCCGGGTTAATTACAAAAGAGGTACATGAAGAAAACAAAAATGAGAAATAAATATAAAGAGATACAAATATCTCAACCCTCTCCTTCAAGCTAGAGCATATATGTCTATCATGCTCAGCTTGGAACATCTTTGAAAAAGACCTCTAGCAAGGGCCTTGGTGAAAATTTTAGTTGTCCGATCTCCAGTAGAAACACGGGAGGTGGATATGAACCCTTCTGGATCGTCTCTGGTATAATGGCAATCCACCTCTATATGCTTGGTTCGTTCATGAAATGCAGGATTATTGGCAATAAATAGAGCTGCTTGATTGTCACATAAAAGCTGCATGGGAAGAGGAACCTCGACAGCAAGATCAGTCAAGACTGATCTAACCCACCTCATCTCTGTGCTCCCCTGTGCCATGGCCTTGTACTCAGATTCTGCGCTGGATCTAGCCACCACTGTCTGCTTCTTGCTTTTCTATGACACGAGAGAGCTCCCAACAAAAATAGCAAATCCAGAAGTAGACTTCATGTCTTTAGGGCATCTTGCATAATTTGCATCTGCACAAGCTGTCACCTCAAGAGACGTACCTCTGCTGATTATAAGACTAGTACCAGGTAAAGTCTTTAAACATCTCAAAATCATATAGACAACATCCAAATGAATCTTCCTGGGATGTTCCATAAACTGGCTAACCTTGCTTACAACAAAGGATATGTCTGGCTTGTTGATGTTAGCATATACGAGCTTCCCAACAAGCTCCATGTATCTCCTTTTACCTACTTCCTCAGTGTCATCATCATATAATCTCATACTCGGATACATAGGGGTAGTAACATGCTTGCACCATGATATATCTGTCTCTAGTAGAAGATCAATCACAAACTTCCTCTGGGTCATCATAAGACCACGTTGGTTCCTGGAAAACTCTAATCCAAGTATCGAAGATTGCCAAGGTCCTTAGTCACAAACTGTTGACCTAGGAACTCTTTGGCAGCCTGGATACCCTGCTTATCATCACCCATGATAATAATATCATCAACATAGACAAGAATAGCAACAATACATCTCTTGTCCTCTGAACAAAAAGTGAGTGATCTGTAATGGACCGCTCAAATCCCTGGTGCTTTATCAACTCTGAAAGCTTCTAGTACCAAGATCTCAGACTTTGCTTTTGGCCATAAACTGCCTTGTGGAGCCTACACACATCCGAGACTCCCCCTCAGCTGCAAACCCTGGTGGTTGCTGCATATATACCTAGTCCTGTAGATCGCCATATAGAAATGCATTCTTCACATCAAGTTGGTAAAGATGCCAACTCCGTGAAACAACAACTGATAGAAGAATGCACAATGTCAAATGTCTGGCTATCGGAGAGAAGGTATCATGATAGTCCACCCCATAAGTCTGAGTAAACCCACGTGCTACAAGCCTTGCCTTATAGCGATCGACACTGCCATCTTCCTGTTGCTTCATCATAAAGATCCATTTGCATCCCACAACAGAGGCACCTGGAGGAGTAGAAACAACACTCCAGGTACAACGAGACTGCAAAGCGGCCATCTCCTCCTCCATGGCAAGTCACCAACTACTATCCTGTACGACCTCCTGATATGTTCGTAGGATAGAAACAATAGAGAGTCACCACAACAAACCTCTTATACTCCTCTGAAAGATGGTATAAGGAAACATGCACAACTAGAGGATAAGTGGTACAGTTATGACACGGCTTCCTCAGGGCAATAGGTACATGCATGTCATTAGCCTCTTTGTTCTCTAGTATCAACTCCTCCTGTACGATATCCTGTAGAACACACATATCACTAGTGCCATTAGTATGAACAATGTGTTTATTACATACTTGTGGCGTGTTGGATGACAGGGAAGGCACATGAGCAAAGGGGTGAGTAGAGGACCTGCGAATGTAAAACTGTGTAGGAACTGTGTCAGGGTAGAGGTGAAGGTGGAGGAGGTGGAGGTGGAGATGACTGAGACTCAACATGGGGTGTTGTTGGTGGAGATAACGAAGGTGGTGGAACAAATATATCCTCGCCAGAATCAGTATTAGACAACCTGTCACCTGTAGGAGAAAAATACATAATAGACTCAAAAAATGTGACATCAACACTAACATAATACTTCCTCCCTACAGGATCAAAACGTCTATACCCTTTTTGGGTACAAGAATAGCCAACAAACACACATTTGACAACTCTAGGAGAGAGCTTGTCACGACTAGGAGTAAAATTGTGGACAAATGGCACAAACGAAAAACCCTAGGAGTAATAGAGAAAAGGTCCTTCTCGGGAAACGCAATCAAGAAAAACCTTTTCTCCAAGAATAATGGAAGGCATGCGGTTCACCAAGTAGGAACCAGTGAGAACAACATCACCCCAGAACGAATGAGGAGCTCGACTCTGAATCAAAAGAGTCCTTGTGACATCTAGAAGATGATTGTGTTTGCGTTTGGCAACACTATTCTGCTGTGAAGTGTAAGCACAAGAAGTCTGATGAACAATACCAAGAGATCTAAGAAAGTCAGATAGTTGTAAAGTAGAAAACTCCAAGGCCTTGTCAGTTGAATAAACTTCACATTAATAGAAAAAATTTACTTCAATAAGAAAAGATTTAATGACAGGACTCGCTTCAGACTTATTTTTTAACAAGAACATCTAAGATAATCTAGAAAAATCATCCACAGCAACCATACAGAACCGATGTCCCTTATGCTCGGGAACACGACTAAGACCCCATATATCAAAATGAATCAACTTAAACGACTGATTACTGTGACGACTCTGACGGCTTGGAAAAGAAGAACGATGGTGCTTCCCAAGCTGACAAGCCTCACACTCTAATGTAGTACGAGTAGAGATCTGAGGGAGAATATGACACAACTTCTACAGAGGAAGGTGTCCAAAGTGAAGATGCCACATGAACGGAAAAACATATCCAAAAGGAATGGTAGCAACACCAGCACACGGAGGTCGGAGGCTGGACAAGCCTGTAAAGTCCTCTCTGCTCACGACCACATCTAATCACCCTGCCCATGAGTATGTCCTAAAACACAAGAGAAGATGGATCAAATATGGCACGACAATGTAAATCTTTTGTAATATGGCTAATAGACAAAAGATTCATCTGAAATGCTGGAGTTTGTAAGACATTCTGCAGAAGTATCGAGGGAGCTAGAACAATCTCCCCCCTGACCAACAATGGGTAGATGAACCATTGATCTACCAAGAGGGATGAACATGTAAGAACTGAACTGTGCTCGATCGCCATACATATGATGAGATGTTCCAGAGTTCATGATCCAATCAGTCAAATTGGATCTGCTACAATTGGTAAGTGCATAAGCGATACCTAACGAATTTGAAGAAGCTCTGGCAACAACTGCGACATCTGAAGAACCTGCAGCTGAAGTGATTGGAGTAGTCATCATCTCTCGCAGTCTGGAAATAATATCATCAAACCGCGCATCATGAGAAGGAGCTGAAGCAGCCTTTGTCTGCTCAGCAACACGGGGAGACACAGGATACCCATGCTTTAGATAGCATATCACCTCCGAATGATCTAGACGGTGGCAATGTGAGCATGCACGCCTGACATCCTCCTCCTCGACCACGTGGTCCACGCATGTGAAACTGTGAAGTACCCCCTCTGCCACGAGAAGCTGCCATAGCAGAGGGAGTCTGGGCCATGGTAGTAGATGAAGCAGTGATCCTGCTCAACCTCTTGTAGAACTCCTCCATTGGAGGTATCGTCTCTCCAGTAAGTAGTTGAGTACGTGCTACATTGTACTCAAAGTCAAGGGATGACAGAAAGACCCCTATCATAGTGGCATTCCGGTATACCTGCTGTTGCTCAGTGCTGGTAGTAATGGGCATAAAGATATGGAGTTGCTCAAACATGCCCGAAGATGAGAGAAGTGGGCATGAAGAGGCCGACCATTCTGCTTGGTCAAGAATATATCATACTACATGTGGAGGATCTCTCTCTCATTCTTGGCTTGCACAGGTGTGTTAGCTAAGATATCCCACATAGCCATGGATGTCGTTGGCAATCTCTGCGACAAGCGTCCCGGAGAGCCAAATCTATGGTGGAGCATTAGGTCGGGTCGGCCCGGACCCGACCCTAACCCGGCCCGCAAAAACCCAGGCCCAACCCGGACCCGATGAACATACGGGCCGGGCCAGGGCCCTCATTTTACCAAATTTTCAAATTCGGGCCGGGCCCAGCCCGAACCCGACGTGGCCCTAGATAGCCCGACCCGACCCACCATTTATGGACATGGACGTGTACTTGGCATGGATCATGCGTATTTTTTATTGTTCATTAACACTGGTCAGCCACCTATCACACCATAACTTGTATCGTTCTTTGGTGATTCTCGAAAAAATTCTTAGCCAAAGCCTCTGGATGCATGCTTGTTAGAATTTACACAGTTAAAAACCATATTCACCATCATGTTTATGGAGATTATATGCAACAGAAGTATGTGGCTTTATAAAGATGGGTGGTGATACTGGCAAAAGTCATGGTTTATAATTTATACGATTGTTAAATCCATGCCAGTAATGCATGTACTCTATGAATGAACCTGATATACAAGAGTCATGGATTTCGATAGCGGTTAAGTGACTAATAAAATTCGAATCGACTTGCTGGATCGTCATTCATTTATACATGAAAATTTTCATCTTTGCTCGTTGGATACCATTTATAAAAATCTCGAGTTCCAAATCTGCATGATCATATGAGGTATATATAACACATGATAATCTTTTAACTTTGTAAAGTTAAATTCTACCCTCCGATGAACACACGTCAAAAGTTAAATAGTATGTGGTGGTGGGTTGGTGGCCTTTGATTAAACTTGAAGGCAATGTCAAAGAAACGTGTTATATTGCAACGGTAAGGATCCATATACCATATCCCAATACCCATCATTCAACTATTCAAAATGAGGGCGGACCGAGCCTGGCCCGAACCCGAGCCCGAACTCGTGGGCCTTGGGTCGGCCCGGGTCCTACTTTTATTTAAAAGTCCGGGACTCGACCCAGCCCAAGGCCCGGAGAAAATTGACGGGCCTGGGCTGGGCTTTCTCGGGTTGGGCCGGGTTGACCCCAATGCTCCACCCTAGCCAAATCCATGCATTGTCATTGTAATACGCGTTTTGAGTAGTTGTGAGTTTGTAGAATATGACTATATATACACTATGTTTCTGAATGTTACGAAGTGTTATTTCAAGGAAATATTGAATTGATAGTATTCACACTTTACGTTTGACACAGTCAATAGATTCGCCTCGATGCAACGATTTCATTGAAACTTGTTTTGTATAAATCAGAGACCATCTTGAATAATTATGACTTTAAAAGGTTCTCTGGATTTTGTAGCACATCCAACATAGTACCACATCTAGTAATCTGGAAGTATGGTAGAAGCTTATAAGTAGTAAAAGCCACTACTAGTATAGGGCCAACAATGTTATAGATTTCTACTCATTAGACCATAATCACATCATTAAGACTAATTAAGTGTGATTAGTACTAATTACCCGTCACTAGTGAAAATTAAGTGTCATTAGCAAAAGTAGGACACATGGAGGGCAAATCATGGGGCACGTGTCGTTATACCTTCAGGACAAGTGTCATTATACAAGAGTACCATGTGTCATCATTCTACGATTAACATGTGTCCTAGTGTAGCCTCTTGTGCAACAAGTTCTGTCATATATGAGCCATGTGCCATGGTGCATGAATGGCAAGTGTTGCCATGTGTCTTCATCCATGGTAGAGATGTAACATGTGTCTTAAAACCTCCCTTAGATGTTGACACATGTCACACATGTAAAGGGGTTGGAAGCCTATATATACCCATGAGCCCCCATTTCACTCACTTCATCCCACACTCCCCCACCACCTTAGAGCCCCAAGGCCGTCGAGGTTGCTGGAGGAGCACGATAGGAGTTACGACGAAGCTCTGTCGGTGACCAAGAGCGCTTTAGAAGCCGTAACGAAGTTTTGTTCGCATCAAGCCGTAGTACTCAAGTCAAATCTAAGACGACTATAAGGGGGGGATTCACTAAAGAAGGCGATCTCGACTCGAGTTAGATATCGATCAGGTGAGGTATTCTCAAGCGCTATGTTAGAGCAATAATCTTTAGCTTTTATGCATGGTTTTGATAGCAAGTATGAAATAGTATGTTCTAAAGTTTTTACGTACGAATTACAAGTATCAGATAGTAGATATGAAATCAGGTTTTTAGAAAGTAGTTCAAATGTCGTTTCAAGTGTTTTATCATGATAGCACGTTTTCAATGCATATAATTCTTTGTGGAACACGAAACATAAGTTTCGCTACTTAGACTTGAAAGAAACATGTTTGAACAATCATTATGCAATATGTATCGATTTTCAAGTTCTTAATAGTTTCCAGTTGTAAGAATATGCATGCTATGAGAGATTGTTTTACGTTCATGAATTAGCTGTTATGAGCATGAATTAGCAAATACAGATTATTGTGGCAAGAAAAGAATCAGATTCAGAAAGTAAGCACCACAGTAACTATTTTATACAAGTCATGAACTAGCCATTAGATATGGTGATGTCATTAGATATGACCCTGAAACAGCCATTAGATATGGCAAACCATTAGATATGGTATCAAGAGGACTTTGGGTCCGCATTCTGTATATATATAGTCTTTGGGCCGTATGCAGGTGTTTTTGGTCTTTAGGACCGTCTGCGTGTATGACTTGGCTTTGTTTCAGCGTTCATGAGCCGATAACTTAGCCACAGTGGTGATTAAAGCAAACAGCTCAATAGTGATAATCATATTTCAGTTTACTTTTATTGGAGTGATTTCGGTCTTTAATTGCAAAACTAGCATGTTGTTTTTATATGTTTATTGTCATAAAGTCTGTTGCAATTATTTCAAAGCATTCAACATTAATTTTGGCATGATACTCATATTTCAACTTTTAGCTACATGTAAAAAGCTTGAGATCCTTTCACTGGGTCTAAGCTCCTAAATGGGTTTAGACTCATCCCTTTATATTATAACTATGTACAGATCAACAGAATCACGACCAGAAGGAGAAGTGACTGCTTATACACTAGAAGGAGGTGGTTCTCGTTTGTTTTTTTGTACTGTCTGTTGTTTTGCAGAGAGTTGTAATACAACTTGTTTTGTAATATGAACTTTAAATACAATGATAATATGTTGATGAGATTGCCACATGTGTACTTTGAGGAAAAAGAAACAGAAAGATCTTTGTCGCGGCACGTTCCGGTTAGCGGGACGGGTCGTGACTACTTGTGGTATCAGAGCAAAGGTTTTAGGACCTTGAGCAAGAATTATATTAGGAGTTGAACTTAGAAGAAAATTGATGTTATAGTCTTGAGGATATCTGGAATAATTATTGGAGGATTTATGTTGATGAAGGATCTAATTGAGGTTTTATTTTTTTAGAAAACAATGGCAGCAGAGCAGCCACAAGCGACCACCCAAGTCTTTAGTCAAGAGAATGATAACAATAACAACGTGTATGATATGTTGACCTTGATAGCTCAAACACTAGGAGGCATGGCTGCCCAGTCCGTTAAAAGACATGAATTTGAGCACTAGGTGCCATTTGAACATGTAAAGAAGTTGGGAGCAGAACCATTTGTAGGAGACACTGATCCAAAGAAGGCAAGGGAATGGTTCAGACATATGGAGAAAATATTTGCTCTAATGGACTGTATGGATGAACAAAAGTTGAAGTATACCATATTTCTACTGAAAGATAGTGCTGATGATGGGTGGACATCGGTGAAAATGAAATATCCAAACCCATCTCACATTACATGGGAGATCTTTGAGAAAGAGTTCAATAAAAATACTACCCAAGGGTTTATCAGGAGGAGAAACGTAGAGAATTCCTATTCCTTACTCAGGGGAGCAATTTTTTTGATGAATATGAGAAGAAATTCACAGAACTTTCAAAGTTTACTGCTTCTCTAGTTGCAACAGAGGAAGAAAAGTGTAGACGTCTAGAAGATGGTATGCATATTGACTTAAAGGAAATGGTTTCAGCCACGGGATATACTGATTATGCAAAATTGGTGGAGGCTGCTCGTAGGGCTGAACGAGTAGTGATAGAAAGAAGGAAATGCAATGATCACGGAAAGAAAAGGTTTGCAGATAGACCACAATGGAGAGGAACCATGAACAAATAGCCAAGAATAGTTGGGAATTCAAGGCAAGATAATAGGTCAGCCCGTAGAGTACAAGGGAATCAAACAAATAGATTTACAATTGGGACTTCTGAAAACAGAACACTTTCTTTTCCACAATGTACAAACTGTGGAAAGTTTCATCCGGGAAGTTGCCGCAAAGGGACCGCTGGATGTTATCAATGTGGCGAGATATGCCACATACGTCAGAATTGTCCCGCACTTGTCCAAGACGTCGGGTTATGGGAAGACTAGCACAAAATAAAAATCGAGATATCGTTGTACGTCGTCCTCCACCTGCAAGGGAACAAAATAAAAACAATATACAGAAAAGATCAAACCAGAGAGGGAAAAGCTTTTGCTATGACCTTAGAGGAGGCCATATCTGCAGATGATGTTGTATCAGGTACCACTATTATTTTTGGTAAAAGTGGACATACCCTTATTGATTCTGGTGCAAGTCATTCTTTTATTTCACAAAGATTCTCCATATATGCTGATAAAGTGACAAGTACTCTCAAGCATGCTTTAGCAATTTTTTTGCCTAAGGGAGAACCAGAAATTATTAGGGATGTCCTCCGAAATTGTTTGGTTAAGATAGGAGAAAATTATATTGAAGTAGACCTGATTCCTATAGAGATAAGGGAATTTGATGCTATCATAGGAATGGATTGCTTAAGTACATATCATGCTCTTGTAGACTGTCATAAGAAGCATGTTACTTTTAGAAAACCAGGTGATATCGAATTCACTTTCTATGGAGAAAGAAGGATATATCCTACCCATGTCATCTCCTGTCTCTTAGCCCAGAAGTTGTTAAGGAAGGGATATTCCTCTTATGTTGCATATGTGTTTAATACTAAGGCAGAAGCAATCAGTTTAGAAAATATCTATGTGGTGAAGGAGTTTCCAGAAGTGTTTCCACATGAATTGCCATGAGTTCCTCCTGATAGGGAAATTGAATTCACCATTGACCTCATTCCGGGTACCAATCCAATTGCCTTAGCTCCTTACAGAATAGCCCCAGCTGAACTTAAAGAACTCAAAACCCAATTGCAAGAGTTGACAGATAAGGGATTTATACAATCTAGTATGTCTCCTCGGGGTGCTCCTGTTCTATTTGTCAAGAAGAAAGATGGTTCCATGAGACTTTGTATAGATTACAGGAGACTAAACAAAGTGACTGTCCGCAATAACTATCCTCTGCCCAGAATAGATGACTTATTTGATCAATTGCAAGGGGCTTCTATGTTTTCTAAGATTGATTTGAGATCTGGCTATCATCAGTTAAAGATTATAGGAGAAGATGTTCCTAAAACTGCATTCTGAACCCGATATGGGCATTATGAATTCTTGGTGATGCCTTTTGGATTGACAAATGCCCCAGCTGCCTTTATGAACTTGATGAATAGGGTTTTTCGTCTATATCTGGATAAGTTCATGATTGTATTTATTGATGATATTCTAGTATATTCTAAAACAGAGGAAGAACATAGAGAACACTTGAGAATTATGCTGCAAACTTTGAAGGAACACCGATTATATGTGAAGTTTAATAAATGTGAGTTTTGGTTAAAGAAGGTTGCATTTCTAGGCCATATCTGGAGAAGGAATAGCAGTAGATCCATCAAAGATAGAAGCAGTTCTTAGATGGGAACGACCGATAAATACATCAAAAATCCGAAGTTTCCTTGGATTAGCTGGGTATTATCGAAGATTTGTAGAAAACTTCTCTAGAATTGCCGCACCATTAACAAGGTTAACTAGGAAGAATGTGAAGTATAGTTGGGACGAAGAATGCGAGAAGAGTTTTAAGGAACTCAAGAGTCGCCTCACCTCAGCACATATACTTAGCCTTCCTTCAGGACAAGGTAATTATGTAATTTATAGCGATGCCTCATATAACATCCCGGATCTGCACGAACCCGAACCCGACCCGATTAGGGTCCGTATAACTCAATAAAGTTACTAATTGGTGTTAAATAACATAAATCGATCAATTGTTCGTGAATTAAAAGTCGTTCGGGCGAAATCGATCAAAAATCAATCGCATCGTAATGCGTGCCCGAAAAAGCCGCGACGCAAATTCGGAAACCGCGAAATAAACCGAGACCACCCAAAAATCCGATTCGACAAAATAAGACCAACGAAATCGACCGTTTATCGATCGGAGGTCGTTTGATATTTTAAAACCGCAAAATTTAGCCATAAATCAATACCGTATCTCGGAAATTTCGGAGCTTCGTCTTCGATCCGAAGTATAGGAATATTATATTCATTTTGATCGTCATTCAGAGACGATCGAAACGAGCTATTGAACATAAAAATCGGATACTCGACATGCGAATACGGGCGACTTTGGTATTCCAATGGAAAAGAGAGATAAAAGTTAAAAAAATAAATAAATAATATTTTTCTGCTGTTGACAGCAGACAGCCGTTCTTTCCTTCCAGGCAATTCCATTTGGCATAAGCCCCTCCACTTGGCATCTTGAGATACCCTTTCTCTTGGTTATATAAACCCCAATTGTTTCAACTTTTCTATCCCATTCCCTTCTCTTCAGCCGAGAGAGAAGAGCTCCTTCTCTTCTCCTTTCCCCTCCATAGCCACTGGAGATCAGCTGCTGGAGCTTCTTGAATGTCAATCCCTAGAGCCTTCAACCATTGAAATACTACCAGTTCAAGGGTTACAACTACAGGAAAATTGATTTTCAAACTTTGGAGAATACAAATAGGTACAGCCCTAAGTCTTCTTCTTTTCTCCCTATTCTATTTCCCCCAAATTCCCTTTCTTTCTCTTCTCAATTTTTCCTAAAATTCCCAACAAATACCTCTTTCTCCTCCATTTTAAAGCTGAAAATCTGCTACAGTTTTGGATTGCTGGAGCTGCATCATGAAACTATGGTTGCTACCAAATCTCAGCAACAAGTGTTGCATCTTCAAGGCCTGAAATTCTTCCCTGGAGAAGCCCCAATTGCAGCCATTGTTGGAGGTGCTGGAGCTGCTACATGCAACTATTGTAGCTGTTGTTTTGCTCTCGATTAGAGCTACTACAGCCCTCCATTTCCCTTAAATCTTTCTAAGAAGACATGGTTGTTGTTCAAGCAGCCATCTTGCTGCTATGAAAGATCCCTGAAGCTCATTTAGATATGACATACATGCAAATGGATCTCCAAACCTTGGAGATACAAAAGGTACAATCTAAAACCCCCTCTTGCTGCCTTCCATGCATAATTCAGCTTAATAATTTGTCTCCTAAATTGAATAAGAATACATGAAGATCATCAAAATTTTAAGCATCACAGTGTTTAGACTTTTGAAGTGAGGTCTTTGGATAGCAAAAGGATATTGATCTTCATCTTGCTTGATTGGGCTTTTCCTTTAATCCTTTCATATATAAATTTCTTCTAAAAATGTTGAACTTTCGATCTTGTATGAAGAGGAAAACTGTATCGTATAGGTTGTGCATGTTGTATTAGGTGTAGCCTAATCCGTGCATATATATATATATAAATAGCAAAAAAAATGAACTTTTGGTTTTATTTTGTTGAACGGTGGCATGAGTACTTTGATGGTCATCTTCCTCAAGGGCTTTCATCTCATTTTGTACAAACTTCAGCCATTCCTAAACATTCCTACATGATGTGAGATAACCATGAAGATTTTATCATTATTAAATTTAAGATAGCTATTGTTCTCTTCTTATATCCAGCTTACTGAGATAACTTCACAGTTTTTCCTCCATATGAGATAACCACTATCCTTTTCGGTTCGTCACAATAATTGTTCAACATCTAATAAGATCATCACATTGTGATTCTCACAAATACATTCTTGTTGGTGATCTCCTGGATACTTAGTTAATATCCCATTTGTTTAGACTTTAGTGATCATGCATGATTTTGAATTCTTTTATTAATATGGTGTTATTAAGTTAGAAATTATAAATCATGTGTTATATGAATCTGTTTTATTGGATTATTAACATAATATAAAAAAAAATCTTTTCCTAAATTTGAGCACTCTCCACTTTCACAGTGACATTTCTATGTAAGAATTGGTTCTCTGATTGTCTTATGTTGTATACAACCTTTAGGCACTGGTTATCTGGGTTCTACATTCTTAAATTATCATTTAGTTTTGAATGCAAAAATGCATCTCATACTGTTATCAACTATTAAAGATTTTGTGAAATTCTAACAAGTTTTCTAAGAAACTAGGATCTTTTAAGAAGGATAATAGTCTTGATTCTATAAGGGCATCTTATATCATCTGTGAGCATACAAACTTAAATGACATTTAGTTGAAGAATTGTTAACATATGTATACTCCTGTTATAAAATTTTGGTACTCGATATATTGATTTTTTAAAAAATTGGATGTATATTTCTTTTAAACCTATTTAACCTTTATATTTAGGATAACCATCTAATCATGCTTTTGATTAAGCTAATTTGAGTATGAGAATTCTGACGGGGTAACCTACAGTTTTTTTTAAAGTTTTATATTCTTCTATAACTTGTAATGATTATTATACAAACCAAGAAGTACTCCACTAAATTAGGTGTTAAATAAGAAAGATAGAATCTCGATATCTAATCAAACTTAGATCCAGATCTAATGAATATGTGATGACCTCGAAACTTTAGAAGTGATGAACATATGATCACGGAGATCCATCATCTTCATAAATTAATCCTTTAAGTAAACCCTACTAACCTTAGATCAATATTGATAACACTAAAGACGAAATGCCTAGATCTGTACGGTCAATCAAAGAAAAGATCAAGAAAGGATGAGGAATTGTGCTAGTGATGATGAATCAGTGTTGAATTATAATTATGAATGCCAGTCATGGTGACCTTTACACCTGACTGTGCGAGGGCGCGGTGACCCTCAACTGGGCGGGAGATAGGAAGTCCAGTTAGGGCAGCGGCCGCTTGATGCGCGGGTCTAGGATCCCAGTCTCTTTCTCGGTTTTTCGCGAGCGCTCGCAGTTTTTACGCCTCTCTGGGATCCACAGGTTTTCTTTTAAAGACCAGTTCCGCTGACCCTTGTTCTTTAGGGTACCTAGGCTGGAGGACCCTTGGTTTTAGTTTTTTGAGCTCGTTAGCCCGTACCGGTCGGGCCGGTTTTTCTTTTAGAGCGACTTTTCTAGAGAGTCTCTCTCACCCGTCTCAGTGGCGTAGTTTTGGAGTAGACCTATCCCTCTATTGGACCGCCCTTCCAATTAGAGGGCGAGACGGAAGAGCCTCTTTTATAGGCTACTTCACCGCTTGAGTTTTATTTATTTTTCGCCAACAGACTTGGCGATGCTACATCTGAATCATCCATGTATACATCTGAATCCTCTATGGCTACCTCTAAATCAGTTACAGTTGAATCTGAAAAAGATACATTGAAATTGGAT
Organism: Ottelia alismoides; assembly: GCA_037367405.1. Taxonomy (NCBI): domain Eukaryota; kingdom Viridiplantae; phylum Streptophyta; class Magnoliopsida; order Alismatales; family Hydrocharitaceae; genus Ottelia; species Ottelia alismoides. The sequence continues at coordinate 648,807 of JAZKJV010005185.1, forward strand.
TGAGTCACAGTTGAGTTGGCTAAAGTTGAATTACAGTTGAGTTGGTTTCCGTTGAACTAGTTACTTTTCTGCCAATAATTCCTGGCAAAGAGAAAAGGCCATATCATGAAAATCATCATTATCAGACTATCTACTAGGCTTGAGAAAAACAACAAGAAAAGAATCAAAACCCCATATCCATCATATACTCTTACTATGATCAATCCACAAGATTCTTAAACATCTTTATAAGCATTATAGAGATAATGATTATATCAGAGTCTCATCATTCATATTCTCAAGACCAGTCAAACTTGTATTATAATTAATAGAAAGACAATGACTTAAATATGGACCACATGATATTGGTATATAAATGATTAATGTGGGTAATTAGTGTAGGATGAGTAGAATGGGGTTTTACATACCAAACAGCTTGAAAGCCTGTTTCATTGCATGTAGCTTTAAATTTTAATTGTCAAGGCCAAATTACTTGCTTTCTTTTGGAACCACTAAATTTCCTGTTATTTTAATTAACTAAGATTTACTCAACAATTGTTGATGTTCTTTTCTCCCTATTCCATGGATTGCAGGCAAAATACCTGCACCGTTGTATTATGAGAGTTGAATGTCAGTTTCTGCAGTAAAACATATCAGGTATGTATGTTATAGTTTGTTCAAGATACTTATGCTTTTATTTCTCTTCTTATAAAATTGGGATGCATGTACATAATGCAATTTCTGTTGTTACATGTTAACTGCTATGGAATTTATGCAATATAAGTGTGATATGTTATAGTTCTGTGGCATGTTAGTTAATGTGAATGTCATTAAAAAAAATCCCTAATTTTCAGTACTCTAATATGGTTCTTAACGAACATGATACTACGACTGATATGTAAACGGGTTTCCCAGATCCGCTGGAGCGGACCTAACAGTTTGGTATCAGAGCAGTGGTACCCTGCTACATACATTCGTAGTATTATAGTTCCGATCGCATTAGGTCTTGGATAGCGACAGTTCTTTGACTTGTTGCGAATCTGAAAGGGAAATATGACATTTCAATTTCCATAACCACATATGTCACCGATTGCAACGAATTTCCATGTTGCATCCCAAGAAGAGAAAAAGCATAGTTAGAAATATCCATGAACATTAACTATTAATGATATCAGTTCTTACATAGAACCATGGCGTCCTGAACCGACCTTTCTATGTTTTAATTGATTCTGAAGCGATAGACAAACTTCGAGTTTCTAGCTTCAGTAAGTAGAGTGGCATATGCTCTAGATCATCCTTGTCACATCCATAGGTCGGGTGACCAGTGGTTTATTATAAGGATGATAGTCAGAAGGTTACTAATGTTGATTGGTGGACATGAGACGATAGCAGATTGTCTGCTACTACAACTCAACAAGTTTGACCTAACTTTGGGTATGGATTGAATATCAACTCATCATGTCCTAGTTAATTACTTCATGAAATATTTGTTTTCATGATTTCGGACTTACCCGAGGTTACCTATAAAGGTACATTACATGAATCTAAAATGGAGTATATCTCAGTGTTGAAAGCTCGAAGACTTATTGATAGGGAATGTGATTCATATCTAGCAATTGTTCGAGAGACATCTGAGGGAGAGCCGATGGCTCGAGACATCATGATAGTGTCAGATTACCCTGGTGTGTTTTCAAATGATTTGCCAGATTTACTGTCTGAGAGAGATTGAGTTCGAGATCACATTACTACCAGATAGACAACCAGTCTCGATGGCTCCGTATCTCATGTCACTGGTTGAGTTGGGAAAGTTGAAGATGCGATTGCATGAGTCACTTGAGTTAGGTTTCATTAGATTGGACACGTCACCTTGAGGTACTTTTGTTCACTTTGTCAGAAAGAAGGATGAATCAATGAAATTATGCATTGATTACAGACAACTGAACAAGAAAATGGTGAAGAACCATTATCCTTTGCCACACTTTGATGATTCGTTTGATCAACTGCAGGGATCTTTGATGATGGCAAAGACCGATCCCCGATCTAGCTTCCATCAACTAAGGATTCAAGAGTCGAATATTCCGAAAACATCATTCAGGACTCGATATGGACATTATGAGTTTGTCGTAATGTCGTTTGGGCTCACAAATGCTCTACAACTTTTTATGAATATGATAAACATGATTTCCGTCCATACTTGGACGAGTTTGTAATTGTATGCATTGCCGATGTGTTGATATATTCCCGAAATAAATAGGAATCACATCAATGATATAAAGACATTCATGGACATACTTCAAGAGTACAATTTGTAAACAAAGTCGAGCAAATGTGAGTTCTAATCATCCCAGGTCTCATTCCTTGGGCATGTCATTTCTGGAGCATGTATCGTAGTTGACCCTACGCAGATTGAGGCAGTCACGTCTTCGGAGCTTCCTTGGACTAGAGGGTTATTACAGACGCTTAGTCGGTAGTTTTTCTCAAGTTGTTCTTCCCTCGACACGATTGACACAGAAGAGAATTCCTTTCATTTGGAATGATTTATGCGAGCAAGCCTTTAGGATATTGAAGGAAAGATTGACGATTGTACATATTCTTGCACTTCTTTCAAAAATTCAGGATTTCACTGTATATCCTGACGCTTCAAATAAGGATTTAGGAGCGAATCTGATGCAATAAGGTCACATGATTGTTTATGCATCACGTCAGTTGAGGCCGCGTGAGCAGAATTACTCCATCCATGACTTGGAGTTGGTGGCAATTGTCTTCGCTTTGAAGATCTAGCATCACAATCTCTAGGGTGAATTTTGAGATTTTCACAGATCGTAATAGCCTGAAGTACATCGTGGATCAGAAGGAGCTGAAGCATTGAGACATCGTAGGTGGCTTAAGCTACTAAAGGATTTTGGCTACACGATCTTTTAACATTCTAGTAAGGAATACATGGTGACAGATGTGCTTAGCAAGTGCTTGACCCGTCAGATGTTCAAAGCTGAACACAGGAGACCATCAGGATCATTGCAATCTCTCCACATTCCCAAGTGAAAGTGGGAGAGTATTCTGTGGATTTTGAGAATACTAAATGGTTGCGATGCTTTTGGATCGTTATTGACAAATTGACCAAGTCAGCCCATTTATACTTGTCAGCATGATCTACACTCCATCTAGGTTGGCTAGATTATACATGCAGAACATTATCATACTTCATGATATACCACGAGAGGTAGCATCTGTCAAAGACTTGAGATTTACATCGCACTACTGGCACCGGTCCGTGTCAGTACTTCAGACAAAGCTGAAGACGAGTTCCGCATACTATCTACAGACCGACGGACAAAGAGGGCGCATTATTCAGACACTTGAATATTTGTTACGTGCATGTACTCTAGATAAGAAAGGGTCCTGGAAGGACCACCTGCTATTGGTAGAATTCCCGTACAACAACAACAATCGTCATTTTAATATTATTATGGCACCATTCGAAGTCCTATATTGACAGAAATGCCTCACACCTCTCAGATAGCATGAGATAGGTGAACACACTCTTTACTCTATAGATCTATTGGAAGAGACTGTGAGGATTGTTGATCTTGTAAGGTGAATGTTTCTGACGATACAGAGTCGCTAGAAAAGCTTTGCAGATAGTCGGAGAAGAGTTTTGGAATTTCAGGTAATCCAACATCTTCTCTTTATCCATTCAAAATATGACATGCATATTCAATTTAATCTCTTACATTGATGAAATATCTGTAAACACAGATATGAGATTGTGTGTTCCTACGAGTATCTCCTAAGAATGAAGTACAGAGTGTCCACGGCAAATTAGCGCCGATAAATTGGATCATTTGAAATTATTACTCGTAAGAGTAAGGTGGTGTATCGAGTGGTCCTTCCTCCACACCTATCAACCATATAGATATCCAATCTAAGGAAGTACATACACGACCTCAACACATCATCATCTACGAAAACCTTAACGTAGAGCCAGACTTGACATATGAGGAGAGACCGGTACAGATACTCGATAATACTATAAAGAAGCCTTGTATCAAACAAATTTCCCAAGACAGAATACTATGACACCAACATTGTGACAAAGAAGCGGCATGTGATAACCGAAGCAGACATGCGGGTAAGATACCGCAGCTCTGTCAGATAATGGTCAAAACAAGCCCATTAATTTTATATATTGAAAGAACATGGCTTGTTTTCCCTTTGAGGTTTTTATGACAGATGTGATCCAAACAAGACACAAAGTAACCTTGACACGAGTCTCGAGGACGAGACTCCCTTTGAGGTTTTTATATTTATAACATCCGGATCTGCACGAACCCGAACCCGACCCGATTAGGGTCCGTATAACTCAATAAAGTTACTAATCGGTGTTAAATAACATAAATCGATCAATTGTTCGTGAATTAAAAGTCGTTCGGGCGAAATCGATCAAAAATCAATCGCATCGTAATGCGTGCCCGAAAAAGCCGCGACGCAAATTCGGAAACCGCGAAATAAACCGAGACCGCCCAAAAATCCGATTCGACAAAATAAGACCAACGAAATCGACCGTTCATCGATCGGAGGTCGTTTGATATTTTAAAACCGCAAAATTTAGCCATAAATCAATACCGTATCTCGGAAATTTCGGAGCTTCGTCTTCGATCCGAAGTATAGGAATATTATATTCATTTTGATCGTCATTCAGAGACGATCGAAACGAGCTATTGAACATAAAAATCGGATACTCGACATGCGAATACGGGCGACTTTGGTATTCCAATGGAAAAGAGAGATAAAAGTTAAAAAAATAAATAAAAAATATTTTTCTGCTGTTGACAGCAGACAGCCGTTCTTTCCTTCCAGGCAATTCCATTTGGCATAAGCCCCTCCACTTGGCATCTTGAGATACCCTTTCTCTTGGTTATATAAACCCCAATTGTTTCAACTTTTCTATCCCATTCCCTTCTCTTCAGCCGAGAGAGAAGAGCTCCTTCTCTTCTCCTTTCCCCTCCATAGCCACTGGAGATCAGCTGCTGGAGCTTCTTGAATATCAATCCCTAGAGCCTTCTTCAACCATTGAAATACTACCAGTTCAAGGGTTACAACTACAGGAAAATTGATTTTCAAACTTTGGAGAATACAAATAGGTACAGCCCTAAGTCTTCTTCTTTTCTCCCTATTCTTTTTCCACCAAATTCCCTTTCTTTCTCTTCTCAATTTTTCCTAAAATTCCCAACAAATACCTCTTTCTCCTCCATTTTAAAGCTGAAAATCTGCTACAGTTTTGGATTGCTGGAGCTGCATCATGAAACTATGGTTGCTACCAAATCTCAGCAACAAGTGTTGCATCTTCAAGGCCTGAAATTCTTCCCTGGAGAAGCCCCAATTGCAGCCATTGTTGGAGGTGCTGGAGCTGCTACATGCAACTATTGTAGATGTTGTTTTGCTCTCAATAAGAGCTACTACAGCCCTCCATTTCCCTTAACTCTTTCTAAGAAGACATGGTTGTTGTTCAAGCAGCCATCTTGCTGCTATGAAAGATCCCTGAAGCTCATTTAGATATGACATACATGCAAATGGATCTCCAAACCTTGGAGATACAAAAGGTACAATCTAAAACCCCCTCTTGCTGCCTTCCATGCATAATTCAGCTTAATAATTTGTCTCCTAAATTGAATAAGAATACAAAGTTTAGATGAAGATCATCAAAATTTTAAGCATCACAGTGTTTAGACTTTTGAAGTGAGGTCTTTGGATAGCAAAAGGATATTGATCTTCATCTTGCTTGATTGGGCTTTTCCTTTAATCCTTTCATATATAAATTTCTTCTAAAAATGTTGAACTTTCGATCTTGTATGAAGAGGAAAACTGTATCGTATAGGTTGTGCATGTTGTATTAGGTGTAGCCTAATCCTTGCATATATATATATAAATAGTAAAAAAAAATGAACTTTTGGTTTTATTTTGTTGAACGGTGGCATGAGTACTTTGATGGTCATCTTCCTCAAGGGCTTTCATCTCATTTTGTACAAACTTCAGCCATTCCTAAACATTCCTACATGATGTGAGATAACCATGAAGATTTTATCATTATTAAATTTAAGATAGCTATTGTTCTCTTCTTATATCCAGCTTACTGAGATAACTTCACAGTTTTTCCTCCATATGAGATAACCACTATCCTTTTCGGTTCGTCACAATAATTGTTCAACATCTAATAAGATCATCACATTGTGATTCTCACAAATACATTCCTGTTGGTGATCTCCTGGATACTTAGTTAATATCCCATTTGTTTAGACTTTAGTGATCATGCATGATTTTGAATTCTTTTATTAATATGGTGTTATTAAGTTAGAAATTATAAATCATGTGTTATATGAATCTGTTTTATTGGATTATTAACATAATATAAAAAAAAAATCTTTTCCTAAATTTGAGCAATCTCCACTTTCACAGTGACATTTCTATGTAAGAATTGGTTCTCTTCTTTTTGCTTGTCTTATGTGTATACAACCTTTAGGCACTGGTTTATCTGGGTTCTACATTCTTAAATTATCATTTAGTTTTGAATGCAAAAATGCATCTCATACTGTCATCAACTATTAAAGATTTTGTGAAATTCTAACAAGTTTTCTAAGAAACTAGGATCTTTTAAGAAGGATAATAGTCTTGATTCTATAAGGGCATCTTATATCATCTGTGAGCATACAAACTTAAATGACATTTAGTTGAAGAATTGTTAACATATGTATACTCCTGTTATAAAATTTTGGTACTCGATATATTGATTTTTTAAAAAATTGGATGTATATTTCTTTTAAACCCTATTTAACCTTTATATTTAGGATAACCATCTAATCATGCTTTTGATTAAGCTAATTTGAGTATGAGAATTCTGACGGGGTAACCTACAGTTTTTTTTAAAGTTTTATATTCTTCTATAACTTGTAATGATTATTATACAAACCAAGAAGTACTCCACTAAATTAGGTGTTAAATAAGAAAGATAGAATCTCGATATCTAATCAAACTTAGATCCAGATCTAATGAATATGTGATGACCTCGAAACTTTAGAAGTGATGAACATATGATCACGGAGATCCCATCATCTTCATAATTAATCCTTTAAGTATACCCTACTAACCTTAGATCAATATTGATAACACTAAAGACGAAATGCCTAGACTGTACGGTCGATCAAAGAAAAGATCAAGAAAGGATGAGGAATTGTGCTAGTGATGATGAATCAGTGTTGAATTATAATTATGAATGCCAGTCATGGTGACCTTTACACCTGACTGTGCGAGGGCGCGGTGACCCTCAACTGGGCGGAGATAGGAGTCCAGTTAGGGCAGCGGCCGCTTGATGCGCGGGTCTAGGATCCCAGTCTCTTTCTCGGTTTTTCGCGAGCGCTCGCAGTTTTTACGCCTCTCTGGGATCCACAGGTTTCTTTTAAAGACCAGTTCCGCTGACCCTTGTTCTTTAGGGTACCTATGGCTGGAGGACCCTTGGTTTAGTTTTTTGAGCTCGTTAGCCCGTTACCGGTCGGGCCCGGTTTTTCTTTTAGAGCGACTTTTCTAGAGAGTCTCTCTCACCCGTCTCAGTGGCGTAGTTTTGGAGTAGACCTATCCCTCTATTGGACCGCCCTTCCATTAGAGGGCGAGACGGAAGAGCCTCTTTTATAGGCTACTTCACCGCTTGAGTTTTATTTATTTTTCGCCACCAGACTTGGCGATGCTACATCTGATCATCCATGTATACATCTGAATCCTCTATGGCTACCTCTAAATCAGTTACAGTTGAAATCTGAAAAAGATACATGAAATTGGATTGAGTCACAATTGAGTTGGCTAAAGTTGAATTACAGTTGAGTTGGTTTCCGTTGAACTAGTTACTTTTCTGCCAAATAATTCCTGGCAAAGAGAAAAGGCCATATCATGAAAATCATCATTATCAGACTATCTACTAGGCTTGAGAAAAACAACAAGAAAAGAATCAAAACCCCATATCCATCATATACTCTTACTATGATCAATCCACAAGATTCTTAAACATCTTTATAAGCATTATAGAGATAATGATTATATCAGAGTCTCATCATTCATATTCTCAAGACCAGTCAAACTTGTTATTATAATTAATAGAAAGACAATGACTTAAATATGGACCACATGATATTGGTATATAAATGATTAATGTGGGTAATTAGTGTAGGATGAGTAGAATGGGGTTTACATACCAAACAGCTTGAAAGCCTGTTTCATTGCAAGTAGCTTTAAATTTTAATTGTCAAGGCCAAATTACTTGCTTTCTTTTGGAACCACTAAATTTCCTGTTATTTTAATTAATTAAGATTTACTCAACAATTGTTGATGTTCTTTTCTCCCTATTCCATGGATTGCAGGCAAAATACCTGCACCGTTGTATTAGGAGAGTTGAATGTCAGTTTCTGCAGTAAAACATATCAGGTATGTATGTTATAGTTTGTTCAAGATACTTATGCTTTTATTTCTCTTCTTATAAAAATGGGATGCATGTACATAATGCAATTTCTGTTGTTACATGTTAACTGCTATGGAATTTATGCAATATAAGTGTGATATGTTATAGTTCTGTGGCATGTTAGTTAATGTGAATGTCATTTAAAAAAAATCCCTAATTTTCAGTACTCTAATATGGTTCTTAGCGAACATGATACTACGACTGATATGTAAACGGGTTTCCCAGATCCGCGGGAGCGGACCTAACACCTCAAGACAAGGGCTGGGATGCGTCTTAATGCAGAATGATAAGGTGATTGCTTATGCTTCTAGACACTAAAACAACATGAGTTAAATTACCCAACTCATGACCTTGAGTTAGCAGCTATAGTATTTGCCTTAAAGATCTAGAGACACTATCTATATGGAGGAACTTGTCGAATCTTTACAGATCATAAGAGTTTGAAATATATTTTCTCTCAGAAAGAGTTGAATTTAAGGCAAAGAAGATGGTTAGAGTTAATCAAAGATTATGATTGTTCCATTGAATATCACCCAGGGAAAGCCAATGTCGTAGCTGATGCTCTCAGTCGAAAGTCTAAGAGTCAACTATCCTTACTTAAAAGCAGAATATTTACAGTTGAAAGAGTACGTGCAAAGTTAACCATAAATAGCTCTGGAGCCTTATTAGCATCCTTACAAGTGAGACCCATATTATATGATAAAATTAAGGAAACACAAGTCCATGATTCTGAAATCATTAAAACAATTGAGAAGATTAAGGGAGGTGATCAGGAGAAATATACAATTGATGGTCAAGGTGTCTTATTCTTTAAAGGAAGATTGTGTGTTCCGAGCAAATCTGATATAAAGACAGAGATTCTGGAGGAGGCACATAACTTCATGTATACTATGCACCCAGGAAGTACTAAGATGTATAGAACACTTAAGAGATACTATTGGTGGTCTGGCATGAAGAGAGAGATTGCAGAGTATATTTCTAGATGTCCAATATGCCAACAAACTAAACCAGAGCGTTGAGACCTGCAAGGACATTACAGCCACTTCCAATACCAGAATGGAAATGGGAACACATCACTATGGATTTTGTTACATGGATTCCAAGGACCCGTCGAGGTCACAATGCATTATGGATCATAGTAGACAGATTTACTAAATCTGCACATTTCTTAGCCGTTAACATGACTTACAGTCTATAGACTCTTGGGAAAGATCTTTGTTAAATGAGATAGTTAGTAGTCATGGAGCTCCTATGTCAATTGTATCTGATAGAGATCCACGATTCACTTTTCAAGCTTTGGCCAAGCTTACATAAAGCTATGGGAACAAAATTAGCATTTAGTACAACCTTTCATCCTCAAACAGATGGCCAATCAGAACGGACCATCCAGACACTAGAAGACATGGCTTAGAGCTTGTGAACATCTCTCACTTATAGAGTTTGCATACAATAACAGTTATACGCCAGTATTGGGATGGCACCTTACGAAGCCTTATATGGTAGACCATGTAGAACCACCTATCTGTTGGAGTGAGGTTGGAGAACGAAAATTGGTTCAACCTGAATTAATACAAAGCACAATAGAAAAAGTTGAGGAAATCAAGAGATGCTTGTGGGCAGCACAAAGCAGACAGAAAAGTTATGTAGATAAGCGAAGGAGAGACTTAGAATTTCAAGTAGGAGACCATGTGTTTCTGAAAGTATCTCCATGGAAAGGCCCTAATCAGATTCGGGAAGAAAGGGAAACTAAGCCCTAGATACATTGGGCCTTACGAGATCACAGAGAGAATTGGAAGTGTGGCCTATCGTCTTCGACTTCCATCTGAACTAGCAAGGATACATAATGTCTTTCATGTCTCCACACTTCGGAAGTATAGTCCAGATCATAACCCATATGATACAACCCCAAGAAATTCAATTGAAGGAAGATTTATCATACGAGGAGGTTCCCGTAGAAATTCTAGATTATAAAGTACAAGAGCTTCGTACAAAGAAGATACCCTTAGTGGATGAGTCATGCAATAGAAGAAGCCACTGGGAACGAGAGGAAGAAATGAGATCTCAATATCCCCACTTATTTTCAAGCTAGCAAAGGTACTTAAATTTCAAGGACGAAATTTATTGCAAGTAGGGGAGAAATTGTAATACGCGTTTGAGTAGTTGTGAGTTTTGTAGAATATGACTGTATAGACACTATGTTTCTGAATGTTATGAAGTGTCATTTCAAGGAAATATTGAATTGATAGTATTCACACTTTACGTTTGACACAGTCAATAGATTCGTCTCGATGCAATGATTTCATTGAAACTTGTTTTTGTATAAATCAGAGACCATCTTGAATAATTATGACTTTAGGAAGGTTCTCTGGATTTTGTAGCACATCCAACATAATACCACATCTAGTAATATGGAAGTATGGTAGTAGCTTATAAGTAGTAGAAGCCACTACTAGTATAGGGCCAACAATGTTATAGATTTATACTCATTAGACCATAATCACATCATTAGGACTAATTTAGCGTGATTAGTACTAATTACCCGTCATTAGTGAAAATTTAGTGTCATTAGCAAAAGTAGGACACATGGAGGGCAAATAATGGGGCACGTGTCGTTATACCTTCAGGACAAGTGTCATTATACAAGAGTACCATGTGTCATCATTCTAAGACTAACATGTGTCCTAGTGTAGCCTCTTACTTGTGCAACAAGTTCTCTCATATATGAGCCATGTGCCATGGTGCATGAATGGCAAGTGTTGCCATGTGTCTTCATCCATGGTAGAGATGTAACGTGTCTTAAACCTCCTTAGATGTTGACACATTTCACACATGTAAAGGGGGTTGGAGGCCTATATATACCCATGAGCCCCCATGCTACTCACATTCATCCCACACCCCACTCACCGCCTTAGAGCCCAAGGCGTCGAGGTTGCTGGAGGAGCACGATAGGAGTTACGGCGAAGCTCTGTCGGTGACCAAGAGCGCTTTAAAAGCCGTAACGAAGTTCTGTCCGCATCAAGCACGTAGTACTCAATTCTAAGACGGCTATAAGGGGGGATTCACTAAAGAAGGCGATCTCGACTCGAGTTAGATATCGATTAGGTGAGGGATTCTCAAGCGCTATTTTAAAGCAATAATCTTTAGCTTTTATGCATGGTTTTGATAACAAGTATGAAATAATATGTTCTATAGTTTTTACGTACGAATTACAAGTACCAGATAGTAGATATGAAATCAGATTTTTTAGAAAGTAGTTCAAATGTTGTTTCAAGTGTTTTATCATGATAGCACGTTTTCAAAAGCATATAGTTCGTTGTGGAACACGAAACATAAGTTTCGCTACTTAGACTTGAAAGAAACATGTTTGAACAGTCATTATGCAATATGTATCGGTTTTCAAGTTCTTATAGTTTCCAGTTGTAAGAGTATGCATGCTATGACAGATTGTTTTACGTTCATGAATTAGCTGTTATGAGCATGAATTAGCAGATACAGATTATTAGTGGCAAGAAAAGAATCAGATTCAGAAACTAAGCACCACAGTAACTATTTTATACAAGTCATGAACTAGCCATTAGATATGGTGATGTCATTAGATATGACCCTGAAACAACCATTAGATATGGCAAACCATTAGATATGGTATCAAGAGGACTTTGGGTCCGCATTCTGTATATATATAGTCTTTGGGCCGTATGCAGGGTCTTTTTTGGTCTTTGGGACCGTCTGCGCGTATGACTTAGCTTTGTTTCAGCGTTCATGAGCCGATAACTTAGCCACAGTGGTGATTAAAGCAAACAACTCAATAGTGATAATCATATTTCAGTTTACTTTTATTGGAGTGATTTTCAGTCTTTAATTGCAAAACTAGCATGTTGTTTTTATATGTTTATTGTCATAAGTCTGTTGCAATTATTTCAAAGCATTCAACATAAATTTTGGCAAGATACTCATATTTCAATTTTAGCTACATGTAAAAAGCTTGAGATCCTTTCACTGGGTCTAAGCTCCTAAATGGGTTTAGACTCATCCCTTATATATAACTATGTACAGATCAACAGAATCACGACCAAAAGGAGAAGGGACTGCTTATACACTAGAAGGAGGTGGTTCTCGTTTGTTTTTGTGTACTGGTTGTTGTTTTGTAGAGAGTTGTAATTGAACCTGTTTTGTAATATGAACTTTAAATACAACGATGATATGTTGATGAGATTACCACATGTGTACTTTGAGGAAAAAGAAACAGAAAGATCTTTGTCACTGCACGTTCCGGTTAGCGGGACGGGTCGTGACTGTCATCATCTTGCTTCCAAGAAGCATTAGCCCCAGTCTTGTCTGTCGGCTCTGAATCAGTCAAAATGTGCTCCTTGTTATGGCACTGCATAAGGGTACGAAACTACATGGATCACAACTCGTAGTTGGTCCCATCAATCTTTACGATGGGAGCTAGGCCCTTGAAGGCACCAAACGACGAAAACACGTTACCCTTGTTCTCCGACATTATAAATAAATGTCGAAAATTCGGAACTCTGAGCGTGTCTACACAATCATATGGAGGAGTGGTTGTACGTGCAGACGCATACAACTGTCCTTTTCAATTCTTGTTGTAGTCTAGGGTCAGAAACTATGATTTATATGTCGGAAATCACTGTTTTCGGTTGAAATCAGACCGTGTCGGTCTACAACAGTGGCAGAACAACGATCCAAAGGAGATGGTGCAACCGCGGTGTGCAGTGGCGCACGAGGATAGCGCGCAGGGGCGCAGGCGCAGGTGCGTAGGGGTGCAGGTGCAACGCTCATGAGCACAGCACGCAGGGTCGCAGATGCAGATGCGCAGGTGCAACGTGCAAGGGCGAGGGTGCAGGGCCAGGGATGATGACGGGGGTGGAGGTGGCAGGTAGGGTAGGGTTTTGGTGGGATACGGGAATCCCGGTCTAGGATCGTTGCTCCGATACCATGTTGGGAGAAAAGAATTGCATATCATAGATGAGACACTCTGGCTCTCTTATATAGTAGAAAAGCCCTGGGTTAATTGCAAAAAAGGTACATGAAGAAAACAGAAATGAGAAATAAATACGAAGAGATACAAATATTTCAACAAGTATCGAACAATCCTCTTGAGAATCACCAAAATAAATTAGGATGGAATCCCGTTACGTCATCCAATCCTCTACCCTTGGCCCAGAAATGTCAACACGATTCTACAAATATGTTGAGTGGTTGCAGTTGAAAAAGAAATGATCTATATCCTCAACATCGTCACTACATCTCGAACAAATCACATCCTCGGTCTGAAGAATCATGTGTCTGTGAGCCTTCATAAGCAGATGACCATGCCTCACAACAACAACACCAACACCAACAACAAAGCCTTCTCTGGCATTAAGTCTTAGCTACATTGATTCTTTGCTTCCATTTAGATCTATGGGTCATTCTTGCACTTAGATCCAAATAATTTAAATTTCTACGGAGAGTCTCCTTCTGCTACTGTAGGGACACACATGTAAGTATCGGATTCAGAATGATGCAATCAGAAGGAAACCGTTTAAGGTGGTTTGCTCATTTGCAAAGGAGGTCAGCTAATGCACCTGTTAGGATATGCACTGGTTAGGAGATGTGGATTTTGGGATGTTGATCCGACTAAGTGAGGGCGAGGGTGACCCAAGAAGATGCGAGTTTTGGGATGTTGAGCATGCTAAGAGAGGACGAGGACGACCCAAGAAGTGTTGGAATGAGACTATACAAAGGGATCTTAGTTTTTTGGATATAAAACTGAGATTGACCCAAGATAGATCTGAATGGAGGCAAAGAATCCATGTAGCCAACCCTACTTAATTGTGGGAAAAGGCTTTGTTGTCGTCGTCGTAGTAGTAGTCTTCTTCCGACACTTGTTGGGCCTTACTCGCCCTCTCTTAGCCGCTCAACATCCTAAATCTCACATCTTCTAAACGGTGCACCAACAAACCTCCTTTGCAAATGACCAAACCACCTTAAGTGGTTCTCTCTCATCTTATTCTCAATCGAAGCTACACCAACTTTCCTTGATCATATCGTTCCGAATTTGGTTTTTCATATGTGGCAATACAACTACCATAGCATTTTTGTTTTTACTGCTATCATTCTCTACACAACATTAAATTTATAGAGTATAGCATGTCTTACATCTGCTTTGTAATACAACCATGCCTCACTAACAAAAAAACCTTGATAAGTTGCAGGATCCTTCTTTTCCTGGCCATTGTGTAATCTCACCGTAAATCTTCATGTAACATCTCATACAAAGTCGAGAAGGCCTTGCACTCCTTGACAGAAAGTGGGTTGCTCATCCATAACATCAATGATCTCTCCCAGTACACATGCACTCTCTTGGATTTATCTAAAATAGGAAAAAGAACTTAGTGTTTTCTCATTGAATAACACTCCCTTACATAGAAGGGAGTCTAAGGTTATTAAAACAATTACAAATACTCTCCCAGATTACAAACTATTCTCCGTACAAAAAAGAACTTCAATATTCTGTCTCAAGCTAGAGCATAGATATCCATCGTGCTCAGCTTGGAGATACACTTTGTGAATAGGGACCGAGTGAGTTGCTTGGTGAAAACATCAGCTATTTGTTCTTCTAATGTAACAGACTCTGTCGATGTTTCTGTGCCGAATAATATCTTCTGTATAATGACAATCCACCTCACCATGTTTGGTACGTTCATGGAACGTAAGATTGTTCGCAATGAACATCGAAGCGGAATGGTCACATCGCATTATTATATGACTCGGATCTGGTAAATGTAAATCCTTCAAAATCGACTTGATCCACATTAGTTTCGTTGTGGCTTGGGCCATTGCTCTATATTCAGATTCTACGCGTGATCTAGCAACTACTGCTTGCTTTTTTGCTTCTTCATGTGACTAAGTTACCATCTAGATAGGTGTCGTAACCCATAGTAGACTTTCTGTCATTTGGACATCCTGCATAGTCAGCATCAGAATAGGCCATAGAATTAAGTCTCTTTTTACATGTAAACAATAGACCTTTCCCTGGAGTAGACTTCAAATATCCTAGAATCATCAACAATGCCTCCCAATGCACTTGGCATGGTTTGGTCGTGGACTGACTTGCTCGGTTAACATCAAATAAGATATCGGTCCAAGTAATGGTAACATACATGAGTTTTCCCACTAGACACTTGTATTGTTTTGCATCATCATACACAGGAGAGACTTCATGCATCCATGCTCTAGGGTCCATAGGAATAGATGCTGGCTTAGTCCCTAACATTCCTGTCTCATGTAAAAGATCCATAACATATTCTCTGTGAGAAAATCAGACCAACGATATTTCTTGCGACTTCAATACCCAAGAAATAATGACGTTCTCCTAAGTCTTTGGTGACAAAATGTTTTGCAAGATACCATTTTAGTATATGCCATGCCACTAGTATCATCCCCTATTAGGAATATGTGATAAACATATATACCAACATCGCAAGTGTCTCTTCTCTATTTTCTTGATGACAGAGAATGAACTGCAGTGGAGTGAATAAAACTGACCTTGGACATAATATCAGATAGTTTATGAAACCAGCCTCTAGTGCTTTGTTTGAGATCATATATTTCCTTGTGGAGTCTGCACACCTTTTGATACTCCCCCTTGGTCTCAAAACTATGTGCTTGTTGCATATATACTTCCTCATGTAGATTACCATAAAAGAAAAGCATTTTTCACATCAAGATGATAAAAAGTAGCCAAAAGAGCTAGACTGCAATGGGAATAACAATCCACATATTAGGGAGGCAAGCCACTGGTAAAAAAGTGCCAAGATAATCGAGACTATATGTCTGAGTGTACCCCTTGGTAATCAGTCGATTCTTATATCATTCCACAGAATCATGTGGAAGATGTTTCATGGTAAATACCCATTGGCTACCAACGACAATTACTTCCTTTGGAGTATGAACTAGCTGCTGTGTACTCCTCGATAGAAGAGTCTTATTTTTGTCCTGCATGACAATGTTCTACTCATGAACCAGCAATGCTTGCTGATAAGTAGAAGAAACGGTAACATCTGATAGTCCTACCGGAAAGGTCTTGTTGTGCAGAGACAATTTCCTTGTCGACACATGGTTGGAGATGGGATACAATGTACATGCATGTATCCCTTTCCAAAGAGCTATAGGTAGATCAACATGTTATTGTGATTCCTGAATCTCCTTAGCAACCCACTCACAAGTAGATATATTTTCCTCAAGTGCAACCTGGGGTTCGAGGATATTTAAGCACATGAGACTGTAATATCGTGTGTCCAAGGAGGATAAATTTTGTTACCTCTATAGACATTCCCTCGTGATATCCGACCACACAATTTGACGTCTTCGAGGACTTAGATGACCACGATGACTTATGCACGGAGATGAGCTTGAGATTCTCTAAGCGATGGAAGGTTCATATTGTTGTTCGGACAAACTTTGACAATTTCCATCGATCCTCTAACGACTGTTTTTCGATGATGGTGGTGCTTTGATGAGAGGGAAAAGAGCGGAGTCCATCTCCTTTATTTATAGGAAAAGTACCAAAAAATAGTTCTGATTTGGATATTTAAACGGACTTGACCCATTTAAACTAAAACACTCGTATCTCAAGTAAGGAAACTCGAAATTCGATGTTTGTGGGCTCGTTCGAAAGCATTCGACAAGCTCTACAAAATTGTGAGATCATTTTTATCATCTGGACATCGAAAACATTCCAGCAATCAAGATCAAGGGTTTCATAAAAGGTAACTAGCGAGTGAGATCTCTTAACTAGCTTTATAGATTGTACATGCACAAAAGATTGAGAATTAGTAGGAACAATACTTTCATAAATCAAATGATTAAATGCACCTGAGTCAGTGATCCTTTGTAGAAAAGTGGTGGAGGTTGAAAGAGCAATAGTATGGACTTGTAGTCTAAGTTGTCTATAACAAAGTCCTTGGTAGAAGATGAGGCATTAAAAAGAAGTTGTATGAGTTGTCCATAGTCAGCCTACGATAGTTAAAGAATCCATGTAGGCTCAGCGGAGTTTTCATAGGCCATATTAGGAGCACAACATTCATCAGTACCAATACGGACTGATTATTAGTGAGGTGTGCGCCAAACAAACATAATATTGATCAGAAGGTGGTTGGTTTGCTAACAATGTGCATATTGTAGATAAGTACAACCACAACCACATCTGAAATTGTAGCCTCAACCTTGACCTTGAGTGCTACAACATTTTCCACCATCTAGCCCCTCGAAGGATGAGTGCAGAATGTTCTATAGAAGAGGTAGGGGCAAGAAATTTGATATCAACTTTTTAAGGTCATGCCAAAATAACACGTAGAGAAGGTATCATTTCGCTAGAGAGAAAGTGATCTTTGGCATTTTGATAATATGAATTTAGGCTAATGAGAAACTTATTAGCCAACTACTTAGCAAGTTTCTGAACTTATTTGGGACAACATACTGGTTGGAAAATAGACAAATCCTCATACATGGGTAATATACTGTATGAGAGTGGAATCCTGACTATACATGTAGATATCTGCAAGGCTGGACTTAGTTGTCTATTGTGAGAAGGTCTGAGCAAGCTTTTCCCATTGTCCCACATACCCTTGTCAATTTTCTTGTAGAGGAGATTGGTTACAATCGTCTGTTTTATGTTATTAAAGATTCAATTCATGACCTAATATTTGTTTGCTTCCCATGTATCATAGTCCTCGTTGGTCTTCTTGAAAGGCTCCTTTGTAAGGATATATAATTTTCATTACCCCCAACAAATACCTTGAAGGCATGTGACCAAATAATATAGTTCTCGGCACCTTTGAGTTTGATTGAATTGCCCTGAACAATCACAATAGAGGCGGAGACGAGTACCTTTGCCTTGGTGGAGCTTTAAGAAGACTCATAAAAAAGGAATTAATTAAAGACCATTGTTACATAGTATGATAAGCCAGAAACAATAGGGGTCCTTGTTAGAGTATGCGTCACTTATTTGTATAGATGGGTAAGTAGATTACTCCAGGATCCATTTACCACATCCAGATTTTAGTCCAACTACCAATGGTGAGACTTGGAGAGTTTGTGGAGGCTATAAAAAGCCCTGGACTTTCTGTATTCAGTGAGAAAGTGCAATGCAACATATGACCCTTTGAAACCTTCTCCCGTGGTTTCATCCCGCTCCTTAGGGAGAAGGGTTCCGCGTAAAATCCTGCATTCTTCATTCTTCTTTATCCTTTATTTTTGATACGCTTCCGCATTCAAGTTTTCTAACATGGCATCAGAGCGGGTTTGATTCTTGAGGAGTTTATATCTTTGTTTATTTGAGATTCAATTATTATTTATCTCGTTCAAGTTTTGGACATTTCAAAGTTTTTTTTAAGCAAGTTCATGTTTTGAAGATCATGTGTTGCAAGATCAGATGGCTATATCTTCTTTCTAGGATTTGGAAACCCTCTTCTTGGAGGGTTCCTGGTGTTGCTCCTGAAGGCGACAAAACCTCTCCATCTAATCTAGAGCCTCATGCTGGATTGCTTCCTTCTGGATGACATAGAGGGCATATACTTGCACACCTTACTCATCGGAACCAGACAAATGCATTAGAGGTACATGGAGGAGGACACGCTGATTCCGGTTCCTATCCTGGTTATGCAAACTATCCTGGATATCAGGGCCCCCATCCTTACGGTGGCAGTATACAATCCAGGCGGCTCCAGGTGAAGCCGCACCTCCAACCCCGAGCTCCGCTTCTAGGCGACGGCGTGGGCCTCCAGTCGAGACCCTAAAAAAATTGTTGCTGGCACGACAAGCTCCAGGAAGAGCCCTCTCCCCCCCCCCCCATTACTCCAAGATCTTTGGCAGTGCCGCCCTCCATGTTTGAACTTTTCGCCAGCAAGAAATGCCATCGTGGCAAATCCTCGCGTCTCTGAGCGCATTTCAGCAGATGTGGATCACGAAGGCGGAGTACGACTGATGAATCTGTGATTCATCACTCTAAAAGTTGAAAATAGAGTCTTGTTCCCAAGTAAATAGATGCATATTTCCTTTTATATTGTAAAATTAGCATTCATGCATGCAAGCATAATATCTGCATTTTAGCATTCATACTTGCATTAAATAAGAAGCCAAATTCACTTGTAAATATTCACTTGTATATTAGTTAAAATAACCTATTTGTATTTATTTTATACTAACTCCGAAGCCAATAAAATCAACTCCATAGTGTATATATGACTAACACTAATAAAGGAAAAATATCTAAAAAATACTAACTTGTAAAATTGACCAATAAAACCCCAATCCAAGTTCGAAACTAGGAGCCTTAAAATGTGTATATCTCTCTCATACAACCTCCGAATAAGGTCTACTCACTTTTAAAGTAATATACATTCAGAGACCTTCGAAACAAGACCAATTTCATTCAAATCGGAGCTCGTATGCAAAACTTGGGTTTTGGGCCCCTTCTGTACATTGTACATAATGACCGTTTTACCCCTGTATTTTATCTTTTTATTTTCTTAATTATTAAAAATCCAAAAAAATTATATTAAGTTGTAAATATTCTTCTCATATTT
Source organism: Ottelia alismoides (assembly GCA_037367405.1). NCBI lineage: Eukaryota > Viridiplantae > Streptophyta > Magnoliopsida > Alismatales > Hydrocharitaceae > Ottelia > Ottelia alismoides. The sequence continues at coordinate 668,877 of JAZKJV010005185.1, forward strand.
TCTTTATTTTTATTCTAAATTTTCTCTTATTGAAAATGACAAAAAAATACAAAAGGAAAAATGTGGTATTTTATACCTATAAGGTACCACCCAAAAATACGTTTTTGTACAGATGATCTCGTTTGATTTTCGGCCCTTCACGAAAGTTGTAGATCTCGTCGAGACGAGCAACATTCGTGTTGATCACTTTTTGATCTAACCACTTCTATTATTTCTTTTTGATTTTTGTTTACATTTAGTTGTGAATTCTTCTCGGAGCGACATGTGGCTACTCCGGAAGCCGCCACATGTCAACTCCATAGATTTTGCACTTAATTAAATAAAATGCCACATGGTCGCATCCGAGCGCGCCAAGTGGCACCATCTCCTCCTCTCTACCCATTCCTTCCCACTCTCCCTTAACTTAAGGGAGAGGCCACCCTTCGACACCTCTCATCTCATTCCATCTCTCCACCTTCCCCATCTCTCCCACTCTCTCCATAGCCTCTCCAACCTCCACCTCCTCCTCTTTATAATCTCCTCTACCCTTCCATTCATACCCATCCGCCTTTATGAGAGAGTAGCTCCGAGCTCCTAATCCGATCTTGGTGACAGCAAGTTCCACAACTAGTCGAGCAACGACAGGCAATCTCTGGCGAGATCCGGTGGCTCTCCGTCCACCGTTGCAGCCGCAAACCGCAGCTGCCCGAGCTCCGCCTCAGCCGCGGCGTTGAGCGACGATCGAAGGAGCTCTCCTTCATCCCCAGGCAATCCGACTCCATCTACAGGTAATCTCCTTCTTTCTCTCTTCTTCTTCTTCCTCATACCTTTCTCTCATCATTTCTCCATCTTCCATCATCCAAATCGCAAAACCGATCGCACTTCAACGGATAAATCACACGTTGCGAACGCAACGGGTGATTTTTAATTAATTTTTCGACGAAATTTCATCAATCGATTAATGGTTTATTTACGCCCACTTAAACAAATGCATGAGAAACAGGGGAGGTGGTGAACCCCCCCCCCCGCGTCTCCTTCCTCCCATCACCTCACCACACACACACCATCACCATCAACCACCAACGACCCTCTGCCCCGACGCCCCTTGGCCGTGTGTCGGCCGTCCTCCGTCGCCGTCTCCCGCAGCCACCTGCGGCCGAGCTCCAGAATCACCAGTGGAGGCTCATCCACTCTCCACGTGGTGCAGCCCAACCACGGCAACCACCCTCAGGCGTCCCCTCCAGAACCCCACGTCGCTCCAGGCGCAGCTCCGCCCGACGCCTCCAAGCCGCGTGAGCGGGGCAACACCTCCTTCCCCGCCTCCTCGCGGCGCTATGTGGCCCCTGCCCCTCACTCCAGCCGCAGCTCTGCCCGCCACAGCCCGGCGGCATCCCAGCTGCGCCACCGCCCGATCGCGCGTCGACGCGCGCTCAGCAGTACGCGCCAGCCCCAGCCACCGTTACCTCCAGCGCCGCGCCGCCGCCCTCGCGCGGTAACAGCGGCCCCGCCCCCCTCGGCCCACGTGCCGCTCCGCCCACAGCGAGCGCACCGGCCTCCTCCAAGCCGCTGACCCCGTACGCCCACCTCCACGCCGTCAACCATCGTGAAGCTCCCCTGTTCAAGCAAGCAAAGCAGAGGAGAAGCATCGCACAATAAAAAATTGGGCATTTGCAAAGGGGACACTTGACACCCCTTGCAAGTTATCAAAGAAATTTAAAGTTTTAGGAAATTGCATGTAAGTCCCTGTGCTTCATTTCAGCTCATATTTCTTTTCTTTGTATTGCATTCACACCCTTGCATTTGCACGTTTATTTTATTGTCATTCTGTCATCCATCTTTAATTCCGAAAGTTGCATTGTGTAGCATAACTCTTGTTCTACCATTTTAGCACTTATTTGTATTTTTCTGATTTGCAGATTGTTTATGAAAATTAATTTGGGAAGAAATTGCAAGATTTTGCCCATTTTAATTGATTACTTGATTGTGTATTCTCTGCTTGTCGAAAAATTTTCTGAAAAATCACCATTGGTAGATCTAACTCTGTGCTACAACATATCCAAAAATCATCTCATTTGCACGTATAATTTGTCTTAAAAAAATCATTTAGTGAAAACTTTAATCGATTTTTAGTTAATCAACCGTGAAGTGTTTTAAGGAAATTCAAGTTGATTTGGATAGCTCTTGCTTAGACCTATTTGGATTAATTTTATTTCTGAGAAATATAATCGCTTGGTAATTATTAAAATTGGTTTAGTCATTTTCACTAAAGTCTGCATTTTTTATTATCCTTACATCAGAAAATTCTATAAAAATTAGGGTAGCTTAATTTCATCACATTTCATAATCTGGCCAAGTTTCATAATTTTTGGAATTAATTTGATTATATTTCTGATTTAACTCATAATCGGCCTGATTGTTGCATGTGTCCTGCATAGAAATTGAAAAAGACAAAAAAAATTAATTCCCCGAAAATCACACACTTGGATATTTGCTCATTTATTCACCTAAGGAGACAGATGCCTCCCTGAGTTCGACCTTGGAATACCACCAAGTAAAAAAATTTTGCCGCTTGAAATTAACATCGAATATAATTAAAGTGGTTTTTGATTAGCCCCTCGTATCCGACTGCAACGAACGACTTTAACTTAATTTGGACAATTAATTTGCTCGAATTAACTAAGGGTGCGGGGCGGCTATCAACGACCAAACGGTGCCCAGTCCTACCACGCGCAGGCGATGCTGGAGCCTCCAACATGATCCCCCGCTGATCATCTCCAAGCGGGGCCGATCATCTTGAGGCCGCATCTTCAATGGTGCAACTCCATTCCACGTGCCTCTCCATGTCACAAGAAGGTGGCTTCCTCTCGACATATGACCCTACATGAGCTCCCATCGGCGGCAGCACCAGCAGGGGCCCCCGAATCTTAGAGGAAGAGGGTTCCCTAGTAGGGAACCCTAAATAAAGATCTCAGCTCCAAGTGGACTATGAGTTTTTTTCTTCAAAAAAATACTACTGTCCAACCAGGCCCTAATGTTTAAAATAAGGAGAAAGGACCCGTCGAAAAAAGAGGGACGTGCTTAGTTTGGGGCCAATGGGTTGAGAGTATTTAAAAAGAGAAAGAGAGTGGGCCGCAACATCAATTAAAAAAGAGAGGGAGAGAGCATGCCCAACATGCTGCTATAAAAAAGGGGGTGTCCACAGTTTTGTAAGCACTATTTGGGCTAAGTTTCATGGCACGTACAAAAGAAAAGTCGTACGTGAGTAAAAAATTTTGCAAAAAATAGAGAGAGAAAAGCTGTAAAAAAGGGATGAACGACTTATTAAAAAATGATTTGAAAAAATATTTGAGCAGAAAAGAAAAGTTGAAAAAAAATGTAATCGGCTTATATGGTTTCTTGTCCTCCCCATCTTCTTGTCTTTCTCCCAACTTGATCGATGTTTGTTATTCCGATCAGTATGGGAGAAAGGGGGAGTATTGTGTAGTATCACAGGTCTGTTCCAGATTCATATGCCAGATTCCAGACTAGCCAAAATTTTCAGACTCTACAGTTCTTCAGATTTCTGACTCTACGTTCAGATTCCGAGTCCTCAGTCAGATGTGCACATGTTTGCCATCTTTTGTGTGGTTCTCATCTTTTGTTTTGGCCAGAGTTTTCATGTAATCCAAGGGACTCCAGAGTAGAGATCACATTCCCTATGCCATGTGGGCTAGGGTTTTCATGTGGTTTCATAGGGACTCCAGATCCCATTCTCTGAACCAGTATGGGAGAGACAGTTCTCCGACGATGAGACTTTTTCAGACTCTATTCTCCAATGATAGTATACTCCGACGAGGATGTCTCCACAGCTTTTTCAGTTCGACCCTTTCAAAGATGAAGCAATTGTCCACATATTGTGGCGGGCCAGAGTACTCCGACGAGGAGACTCATTCTCAGTTGCAGTGATTCTGATAAGCGCAGTACAGAGCATTTACTCTTCGACTAGGAGATTCAATTTGACTCGCACTCCTACCCATTTGTTCCTCTTCATCCGCACGACATGAGAAGCAACATCCTCGACAACATCCGAGAGTTGTACATGTTGAGATGATATTCTCTGTAGTATCTTGTATTGTGAGTTTGAGTGATTTCTTTTTGTTTGTCCATGTTGAGCATTGCATGCTCCTGCTTGAGGGGGAGTGTTAGAGTATGCATCACTTATTTGTATAGATGGGTAAATGGATCACTCTAGGATCCACTTACCACATCCAGACTTAGTCCCACATCTACCAATGGTGGGACTTGGAGAGCATGTGGAAGCTATGTAATAAGCCCCTGACCTCCTATATTCAGTGAGAAAGTGCAATGCAACATGTGGCCCTTCGAGGCATTCTCCTGTAGTTTCATCCCGCTCCTTAGGGAGTAGAGTTCCATGTAAAATCCTGCATTCTTCATTCTTTTTTATCTTTTATTTCTTATACGCTTCCGTATTGAAGTTTTATAACAGTCCTCTTGTCAACAATCGAGCGGGAGGAGCACTAGGAGGTTCAAAATGTTTGGGGACGAGGTTTTAGGCAGGGTTGAGCAAGGATGATGTTTAGGTGTCATAGGTATCTACATAATTTAGGGTTAGGGTGGGAGGTTTAAAGGCGTATTTGGATGGAGTTAAGTTCACTAGTGTTGGACCATTGCGTTGATACCATGTAGGAGAAACAAATGACATGTTTATTATGTAACATGGACCCCTTTTATACAGGAAAGGAAACCTCTAGGCTTTTAGAGAAGATAGTAAAAGTACCTCTACGAGGAGAGCATACGGTTTAGGAGGAGATTACTGAGAGCCTAGGGTTTAATGGAAGATTACATAAAACTCTAATATAAAAACGGAGTGGAATACATATAATTCTTTCACAAAACCAATGAATGAAATAAAAACATGAAAGAAGAGCAAATGGGCAATGCAGTTGATGGAAAGGATCACAAATTCTTTTATCAGATCTTCTCTCACAGTTTAAAAAGGAAAGAATTAGATAAGACCTCATACCTTATAACACTCTTCTTCATTTGATGCGGATCGAGATCCCTTACATGAAACATGTTTGATTGACCCTCTTGCTTCTTTTAATGACTATGATGTGGGTGACCAGGGCATATGTAGCGAAGTTGCCATGGATGGAATGCCTTTTACCATCAGGAATGGTATGGAGAGTACACCTCATGTTACACAATTCTTGTGTTGCTTATTTTCATTTTAGTACTCATTCTAAATGCTTTCCATCTTCTTTATATGCTGCTTTATTTATCCCCAAGATTGTTACTGAAGCTCATATTGATCCAAAATGACAAGCTGCCATGCATAAAGAATAATACACAAAAACGGACACTAGGGATGTTTTGGTTGTTTCCAAAAGTATATGTTGAGAGAAAATAATGAGTTTCATATTCATAAGGCCCTAGGGTTCTCTTATATAGAGGATCAACCTGTTTGGACAAATTATTTAATGTAGATGGAAATAAAAGAAAATACATAGAATGAATAAAACATAACTAATATCTCAACACTCCCTCTAAAGCTCAAACTTCCATTTCTCTCACTCGTTGCCCCCTGGCTTGTCCCTTCCTCGAAGGGGTTGTTGTGTAACAAGGGTGTAATGTCTACTGGAACGCCTCTGTCAGTCTTTGATTGTCAACTTGATGAATGAATTCGAGGATATAAGAATTTTCCTATTAGAACATGTTGACTATTGATAAAGGGGGGATCCCCTGTTCTTCCATCAAATATTCTGCTTTTTTCCGTTGCGTTCAAATACCCTTTAATTTGCTTAGTAGCATTATCTAATAAATAAAACACTAGTTTTATAGAAAGACTTTCCTGTTTGATCACCTGATTTATGAGAGAATCAATGAGAGTAGCGATGCGGCTCAAAAAAAGCATTTTCCGATGCTCTGACGGTCCACCTATGTGGAGTTCATCCCCCGCCTTGTGATTCTGTTGATGTTTAATTAGCTCGGGTCTTCCCCCTGCCATCTTCACTATTGAAGAGATATCTAGTCAACACCACCCGCTTCTTGGCTTTTAAGATGGAGCGTAGATATCAATCATACTTAGTTTGAAACAACATTTCTGAAATGGACCTCTAGTTAGGGCCTTGGTGAACACGTCTGCTATCTATTCTCCAGAGCTGACATGAGAGGTGGAGATGATGAAGCCCTTCTAAATCATGTCTTAAGTGTAGTGATAATCTACCTTGATATGATTGACCCTCTCATGGAAGGCTAGGTTGTTTGCGATGAAAAGAGAAGCCTGGTTGTCGCATTGGAAGCTCATGGGAAGAGGTACATCAATAGATAGGTCAATTAGAACAAATCTAACCCACATAATTTCTATACTTCCCTGTGCTATGGCTATGTACTCTGATTTTGCACTAGATCTAGTGACCATTGGTTGCTTCTTGCTATTCCATGACACCAAGGAGCTCCTTATGAACGTTGCAAAACTAGAGGTAGATTTCTTGTATGTGGGACATTCCAGATAATTTGCATCTGCAAAAGCTGTAACGGCAAGGGATGTTCCTCTACTAAATCCAAGATCGATATCTTCAAATACCTCAGAATCATATGGACTACATCCACATGTACATGTCTATGTTGCTCCATGAACTAACTCACTTTGCTCATTGCAAAGGATATATCTAGCCTGATGATGGTCATGTGTAGGAGCTTGCCAATAAGCTATTTGTACCTCTTGTCTACCTCCTTTCTATCATCATCATACAACTTCATGCTCGGTTCCATGTGAGTAGTGGTGGGCCTGCAGTATGCCATGCTTGTCTCAGAGAGAAGATCTATAACGTACTTCCTCCGGGTCATGACAAGACCTCGCTGGTTCATGGAGAACTCATGTCCAAGGAAGTAACATAGATGGCCAACGTCGTTGGTTACAAACTGTTGACCACGGAAATCCTTAGCTGATTGAATGCCCCGCACGCCATCCCTTGTAACAATGATATCATCAACATAAATCGGTATAGCAAATGTACCTCTTTGAGACCTCTGAACAAACAGTAAATGATCAGCAGTCGATCTTCGAAATCCCTACTGCTCTATCAAGTCCGAGAGCTTCTGAAACCTTTCTCTTGGACTCTTCTTAAGGCCATAGATAGATAGCCTTATAAGGTCTACTAACCATATGACACTCTCACTCATCAGCGAACCCTGGAGGCTGCTATATGTAAACTTCCTCCTGCAGGTCACCATAATGAAATGGATTCTTCACATCAAGATGATATAGAGGTCAATCCCGTGTTACTTCAATAGAGAGAAGGATTCACAGTATAGAATGCCGAGCCACTGGAGAGAAAGTATCCTGATAGTCTGTAATATATGTCTGGGTGAACTCACTAGCCACAAGCCCCACCTTGTAGCGATCCACGATGCCATCTGCTTGGTGCTTCATTGTGAACACCACTTGCATCCCACGACCGATGCACCTGTAGGAGATGTAACAATGCTCCACATGCCACGTAACCGTAATGCGGCCATCTCCTCCTCCATGGCAACACACTACTGGTTATCTTATATCGCCCCCTGATAAGTTTATAGTATCTCCATAGCCGACAACCCAAGATTGGAAAAGTCGGTAGTCGGTACTCGATCGGTTGGGTCACTGACTAAGGATTAATCGGTAGTCGGGCGACTAATCGGATTTAGTCGGACTTTAATCGGCTTTGAATTTTATGATTATTTTAAATACACAGCTGATTTTATACATATACTTACATAGATTTTGTACATTTTTATACTATCATAATAAAATAAAAGAAGTAATTGAATTTAAATAAAATATTAAGCATATTATAATAAGTTTGCTTATAACAAAAAGTAAAACATAAAAAAGATGGTATCTCCAAGCAAAAGTTGGTCTATTAGTGTGCCTAGTCGGAATTAGTCGTTATTCGGTCGGCCACCCTACTGACTAGACTAGTCAGACCTACTAGTCGGGCCAGTCGGGTGACTTTTACAACACTGCGACAACCCCACAACAAACCTCCTGAAATCCTATGATATTTGCCCCAAAGAAACATATGCTGCAAGAGGATAAGTAGCACAAGAACGTCTCCACTTCTGCAGAGCTATAGGCACATCAAGATCACATGTCACTTCCTTAACCTGTAAACTACCCTCTTGAGAGGGTAGCTGCTCATCTTGTAAAGTATCTCGCTGCATGGACAAATCATGAGTGCCATCAGTAGAAACAATGTGCTCAGTACAAACCTAGGGCATGCTGGAAGATGGGGAAGGTCCATGAGTAGGGGGAACCTTGGGAGGCCTGTGAATAAAGAAACGTGGCAGCACTTGGGCCAAAGTACTGGGTGGTGGTGTAGGAGTAGCCACATGAACATGTGGTGGAGGTAGAGTTGGTGGTGGTAATGGAGGTGGTAATGCCATAAAGGAGGCACATATACATCCTCTCCAGAGTCAGACAGAGTCAACCAATCACATGTAGGAGAGAAATACTGATTATTGCAAGAAATTGTGGGTTTTAAAAAATATTTATTAATGAGAAAATGTAAACAAATGTGATATATGTGTGGCCAACACAAAACTTCCCAAATAAAACATTATTCTTGCAGGAAATATTAAATAGAAGAAGTGCTAAAGAGATGCTATTAACCTATATAGCAAGCAGGATCTAACTCAGTGAGGCAACATTAACCGAGGGTTATTAATTAATGAAAATTAGTCAAGGAATTCTTTTTCTTTTCTTTTTCTCCTTTTGTTGTTTTTATGTCCTTTTAATTCTTTTTTATATTTTTTATGAATTTTTAACAATTTTTATTTTTTTTTGTTTTTTGTTTTTTTTATTTCTTTGAACAAATTTCAATTTTTCATTTTTTTAATATTTTTAGTTTTAAAAGGAAATAAATAAAAGAAATGTAGAACAAAGGAAACAAGGACTCTTTTTGGATTTTTCAAAAATAGCAAAAATACTCAAAAAGTAAGAACAAAAATCTTTTTGTATTTTATATAACTTTATACTGTTTTTGTCATATTTATGAAATTTTGCGATTTTTTAAGGATTTTTAAAGGGTTAAAAACAATAAACAGAACACAAAATAAGTTCAAGCTACTGTTTTTGGTTTTTTTTAAATATAAAATAAAATCAAAAATACTGGAAAACAAATTCAACATAAAGCAAAATTTTCAAGCTTTCAAACAAGCTATTTTAAGCTTTTTCTGCATTTTAAATGAATTTATATGATTTTTTAGGGTTTTTTTATTTTTCATTTTTTTCGATTTTCTTAATGAATTTTCAAACCAAATTTTTACCGAAGGTAAAACTAATTAAAAGACATAATCAAAATTTTTTGGAATTTTCAAAACATTTTTTGAATTTTTATGGTTTTTTAGTGTTAACAAAGCAATTTTTAGGGGTTTTTGTATTTTTGAAAATTATAAAACTATCAATTTAAAACAAAAAGTATGAGAATTAAAACAAGTTACTAAGAGATTATCTAATTTTTATGGATTTTATGGAACAATTATGCTATTATTAAAGGTAGTTAACGATCAAACAATTAATCTGCTATAGAGGGACCAGAATGCAATCATTTTAACTGTCAGGACTAAACAATAACAAAAATAAAAACTATGGGGCGAAAAGTGCAAATATCCCACAACTACACGTGAATGTGCACATGAGTCGTGCTGGATTAGACATGTTGGCAATTATTTAGCTTCCAGGTACCAAATAATAACAACAAACAATGATCAAATTATTGCAATTTTTTCAAATATCACGTGCTGATGCACGTGGATCTATGCAAGCAAGACTATAATGCAAATAGAAAAACAACCAAGGGCATAACTACAATTATTCAAACAATATGAAGCAGAGACACGCTCACTTAGGATTTATTTACAAATAAAAAGAAGAGCAGGGGGAAGAAGCAAATTCACCACAGGGAGCGTGAGGTGCACGTATGCGATAAACGATGGTGATGCAACGAAGAAGATCGGATCGAATGGTTAGAATTTGGGCACGATCGTGTGGCCTTGATTGAATCTGGAGCTTGATGTTCTTGATCCGACGCGCCTGTCTGCGAAGAATGTAAGAGTTGTTGAACTTGATTCGCCCGGTTCTCCTCTGATCTGTCTATTATGTAGTGCCTGAATCTCCCAGTTGTTCGTTGATAGTCCTTTGCACTGAGTGGTTATGGAGTGACCTCGATCTTTGACTCTGAAGTGCGTGCAAGGGAACCTCTAGGTCTCAATCTAGGATTCTAATTATTATTCCTCTTCCTACAATCAAATCTATGGTCGGAGACGAAGCTCCAGGCATGCTATTATGCCAAAAACAAGGGAAATGAAGTGAGGTGAATCGCTATTCGACGATGTGGTCAGAATGAGACCAAAAACTCAGTTTTGAGATGGATCTGGGGAATATATCATGTTGGGAGAAGCGGAGAATGTTCCTGATGGAACGATGATGATCGGATATGAACAAAAGTGAGTGGATGACCTCATATCGGGCAGATCATAGGTGAACATAAATTAAACCTAAATCAAATGAAGATTACCAACCTAAAAGCTAAAAAGAAATGCTAATTGATCTATGTTACCCTACGGTGGAAAGAAGGTGGTCGCGGCCTCGATCCGGTAGTGAAATGGCGAAGAAACTTGTCGCACCGACGGAGCCCCAACTGTAGTCAGATCTCGATCTCCAGCTGATCTCACACGCTCTTGATTTTTTTGAGCCTTCACTATCACTTCAGGCATACTCCAGAAGCCAATCTCGGGGTGAAATTAGGTAGAAAACGGCTCATGGAGCGAATATGGATCTGGGAGGGTATATTGATAAAGGTGACGGGAGGATTTGAAATTAGAATGGCACGCGAACCGAGGCCAAAATTTGTGAAAAATTATTTGGGCGTAAGAGTTCGGTGTGTGAAGATTATTCAGGAAGAAGAATCAAGCAATGTGGGTAACTGGATCGGGCAAATGAAATTTGGGAAGAAGTGCAGTCGGTCAGGTTATAAAAATTTTTGGGTCTAAAGGGGGAGTTGACCCGAGCCAGCCAATCAAAAGCTCAAAAGCTCCGACATGCAAGACTGTGTCGCGTGGGAGAGGTGGCCAGTCTTCCTTTCGTGGACGTGGACCTCGTGGTCGAGGAGGTCGTTTTTGCCAACCATGCATTTCTGCCATCGCACAGGTCACTCCGAGGATACATGCTATTCTAAGCATGGGTTTCCAACATCGACACGTATAGCTAAGCATGTTACATCTCCGTCAGCATCCACTTCATATCACCAGTTTGAGGAGCTTGTGGTGCGATTGTGCGATATTATGCCTCAACCATCTACAAATTCTCCAGGAGGATCTTCAGATATTGCTGCTTCAGCCGCTGCCAGTACCTCAGGTAGTGCTACTGCTTTTACATCATGTAATGATCTCTCAGATTTGATTATGGACTCCGACGCAACCCATCATCTCCGCCGCGACAGAGATAGACTTGAGTCATACAGGGACATTCCACCTGGCCGCTCAATGCACATAGCTGATGGGACTCATTCCCCCATCGTTGGATAGGGGGAGATTACCTTGTCATCGTCCATGCATTTACAGAATGTTCTACATGCTCCTGAGTTTTCCATGAATCTACTGTCTATTAGTCAGATTACGAAGGATTTGCATTGTTCGCGCTATATTTGACCCATCTTCTCTTATTTTTCAGGACTATCTAATGGGCAGGGTGATTGGATGTGGCTCTGAGCAGAATGGTCTCTATCGTATGGTGCAAAATTCATATGTTGGCGTCTCTTCCTACTCAGCCGGATCAGTCTCTCCGTACACCTGGCATCTACGCTTTGGTCACCTCCCGCTTCAAAAGATGTGTCATCTCTTGCCTCAGATCTCTCCAAGTTTGTCGTTTCGTTGTGAAGCCTGTCAGTTGGGAAAGCATCATCAAGCTAGCTTCCCTAGTCGTCAGTGTCGGAGCAGTAGCTCCCCTTTTGAGTTATTTCATGTTGATATTTGGGGTCTGAATCGTGTCCCTGATCATCAGGGACACAGGTTCTATCTTGTAGTCGTTGATGACTTCTCTCGTGTTTCGTGGGTATTTCTTTTAAAGAATAAATATAAACAAGGGGATGTTATTAGAAATCGTATCATTGAAGTGCATAATTTTTTCCTCTTCTGTCAAATATGTTCGTACGGATAATGCGTTGGAATTCTGCACTTGTTCTCTCTCCCATTTCTTTTCGTCAAAAGGGATTATTCATCAAACCACCTATGCTTACACATCTCAACATAATGGAGTGGCAGAGCAAAAACATCGTCATCTCCTTGATATCACTCGAACCCTGCTTATCCAGAGTTGTGAGCCTATCACCTTTTGGGGTGATGCTATTCTTACGACCTGCTACCTTGTCAATCGTATGCTGTCCTCTATTCTCGGTGAGAAAATTCCTCTTTCTGTTATTTTTCCAGAGAAGAAATTATTCTCTCTTACCCCTCGTGTCTTTGGTGATGTTGCTTTTGTTCATCACTTGTCTCCTAGACTTGATAAACTCTCACCTATAGTTGTCAAGTGTGTCTTTGTGGGTTACTCTCGGACTCAGAAGGGTTACCATTGTTATGACCCTGTAAACAGGAAATATTTTATTAGTGCTATGTTACATTTTTTGAGTCCGTTATGTACTTCTCCCCTGCAGGTGACAGTTTGACCTCTTCCACATCTAATGATGACGTCTATGTTCCTCCTCCTCCTAGCCTGAGTCCACCTTTGTCCATTCCTGTCCCGGTCGTCACACAAACGTCATCTCCATCACCACCACCACCACCACCACAACTACCTATCCTGCCATTACCTAAATTCTATACACGTCGGTCAGGTCCTGCTGAGGCGGCACGTCAATCATCCATCATGCCTCAGGTATGTTCGGATGTTATTACTAACGATGGGTCGAATAGTGTGCATGTGCAAGATTCTTCTTTGCAGGAGGAGTGTGCACCATCGAGTACAATGGATGATGATCTTGATGTCCCTATTGCTATTCGGAAGCAGAAACGGACTTGCACGTATTATCCCCTTGCTTCCCAAGTTTCCTTTCACCGTCTCACAAGAGACTTCCAGAGATTTGTTGCAGCTTTGTCTTCTGTGGAAATACCACGAAATTGTCAGGATGCTATGAAGATTGACTACTGGCGGTTGGCTACGGAAGAAGAAATGGCTGCTTTACAGTCTCGCGGTACATGAAGCTTGGTTACCGCTCCGTCAGGCGCATCTATTGTTAGTTGCAAATAGGTATTCACAGTTAAGTACCATGCAGATGGGAGCCTTGACCGGTACAAGGCACGACCAGTGGCGGGAGGCTTTACTCAAACATATGGTGTGGACTATTTGGATACATTTTCTCCAGTGACTCGTCACTCTACTCTTCTCATTCTTCTTTCTATTGCTGTGGTACGTGACTGGTCCATATTTCAACTTGATGTCAAGAATGCATTCTTGTATAGCGATTTGCAGGAAGAAGTCTGCATACAGCAGCCACCGGGGTTTGCTGCTGAGAGGGAGAATCATATGGTGTAGACTTCACAAGGCAATATATGGCCTTAAACAGAGCCCAAGGGCATGGTTTCAGAAGCTTTCCCACCTAATTAAACGACATGGATTCAAAAGATCAAATGCAGATCACTGGTTGTTCATTCAGAAGACTTCTAGAAGTACGGTTGTCATCATGGTATATGTTGATGATATACTGGTTACAGGAGATGATGCTCAGGGGATAGAGATGGCAAAAGTATTTTTAGACCGTCAGTTTGTCACGAAGGATCTTGGTACCCTACGATATTTTTGAGGGTTGGAGTTTGCCAAGAATGCACAGGGTATTGTGATGACCCAAAGAAAATATATTACAGATTTGCTGGTTGAAACGGGCATGGTTGGATGTAGACCATCGAGCACTCCTATGGATCCAAGTATGAAATTATATGACAACAATACTAAAGAGGTGGACAGGAGAAGATATAGAGAGATGGCGGGTAAGATTCTTTACATCACTATAACTCGACCTGATATTGCTTTTGCAGTAAGTCGAGTAAGTCAATTTATGGAGCAGCCAAGACAGGTACATATGGATGCTATATACATGATACTAAGAAATCTAAAGTCTTCTCCAGGCTCAGGATTACTGTTTAGAAAGAACACATATTTGTTTATTTCGGCTTGTGCAGATGCAGACTATGCAGGATGTCCTAAGGATCGTAAGTCTACTTCAGGCTTTACAGTTTTTGTAGGTAGCTCTCTGGTTTCTTGGAAAAGCAAGAAACAAACTGTTGTGGCGAGATCCAGTGCTGAATCTGAATATAGGGCCATGGCACAAGCAAGCACGGAGACGGTGTGGGTTCGAGTTGTACTAGAAGACTTGCATATAGATGTACCTCTACCCATGCAGCTACAGTGTGACAATCAAGCTGCTTTGTTCATTGCCAATAATCCAGCATTTCATGAAAGAACAAAACATATTGAGGTAGACTGCCACTACACTAGAGATATGATCCATAAGGGCTTGATTTCTACTTCACATGTTAGTTCAGAGGAGCAGACTGCCGACATTTTTACCAAGCCATTGCTCTGAGGACCTTTCCAGAGATGTTCTTCAAAGCTGAGCATGATTGATATCTATGCTCCATCTTGAGGGGGAGTGTAGAGAATATTATGTAGTCGGTGTATCATTTTCTCTATTTTTATTTCCCGATAACCTCTTATGTAATTTACCCATGGGTCCTCTCTATATAAGAGAGCCTAGGGTTCTATGGAATAAACAGAATGCTCATTTCCACCAACATAATGCTTGGATATACATTACATCAATGGAATCATTCTTAAACTCTTTCAAGAATAATGTGCTTTCTCTGCGGATACTTGGAGATAAGGAGAGAGCAATTGTACGTTCCATGTACAGTGACTTGGATATTGAGATCACATCTCAAATCCAGATCTCGAGGACCTCTCATGGAAATTAATCTTCTCATTGAATCTAAATCACAGTCAGATCAATGTCGAACATTTAGACTAAGATCAGATTTCTCTACATAGAGGAGTCTAAAATCCAAACATGTTTCATCACTCTTTCGGAATGAAAGCGCCATGATTATACAATCGTTTATGATCACATCACCCTCGCGTGTTCTCAATACCCGTACATCCTGAATACTGGAAGACCTAGAATAAACATGAAGATTTAGATAAATTTAATATTGTCTTCTTCATAGTTTATCATTAAGTTTCTCATTCAGTCATTGGAGTTTATATCAATCATATACTTTTCAAAAGCATATATCATACCTACAAATTCATGTCATGCTTCCAAAGCAAGACGACCATGTATGGAATTTGATTGGTCCCAATACCTCATGAGTGAGCTCATGTCTTCCGATTCACAAGTGAACATGTATGATTCCTTTTGAGAGATCATATTACTCACATGCCCTTGTATGCACACCAGCTCGTCGGTGTATAGACCTTGATTAGGCCTTCAACCTATCAGTCTGTCAAATGTACATACTCATGCATATATCAATACATCTGTCTTCGGTCAGAGGATGCATGCCTATATCATGATAGTATACGACATAGGTCTTGGTTATCTTGATCTCGTTAAATCAACTCTTTGACCTAACTTATCTGACTCCTCCGAATCTCTATTCCTATACAGAGGATATGCATCAAGAGGTCAGTCAGATATCAACCTATAGAGGAGAATTGCCATCTCCTTCTCAGCCTGGAGATCATCTCTTAATAATCATTTGACGGTGCTTGATGAATCCTCAATCTAACTCCTTAGATACTCATCCAAGCACCAGCCTCTATGATTCAATCATTGAATCAACAAATGTATGATCATTAAGATGAACATAGTACATAACCCTAATTGTACTAAGGGACCTTATAGTGCATTCATTCATTTAATCTCAGACAGGGATTGAAATAAATTAACTTTTATTGATATATCAAAGATTACAGTAACATTTATTGTAGAAATGGTTCGCTGTAGAAATAGTTCGTAGTTTCATTATCTCTTTATGTTGTTTATCGTTATTTCTTTATTTTATATAGACCTCTCTGTAATTTACCCTTTAGGTCTCTCCCTATATAAGAGAGCCTAGGGTTTTCTGAATCAATAACGAAGTCTCTTTTCCCAACATGGTATCAGAGCCACCCTAGGGCTCTCCTCCCTCCCGCCGCCCCTTCCCCACCCGCCTCCCTCTTCTCGGAATCGCAGCGGCAGCCCTCAATCGCCGCCGCTATCTCCTTCTCCATCTCCAGCGGCAGCCTTCCATCGCTGCGGTTGGGTCCAGCCCTCCATCTGGTTGGATCTCAGCCCCTAGCGACTTCCGCCAATAGCCCCTGCCAGCCGCCGAAGGGGATCCCAGCCCCCAGCGGCCTCCGCCAATAGGCTCCTAGCAGGCGGCATCTCCATCTGCTGCCCGCGCACGTCCTCCGGGTGCGTGAACAGCAACACGCACAAGGTCTTCTAGCGGCTCCTAGCCGCTGAAAGGGTTGTCAGCCTCTTGTTAGGCGTGCCCTAGTTTCTTCCACATCCGTTCTACGGATTTGAGTGCGTAACGTCTACATACGCACTCTAATCCGATGCAGTTTTTGTAGACATCCAGCATCACGTCTACATATCCTAGTTCTTCTCCAAGCGGCAGTATGTCAGAATCAAAAGTTGATATGCCCTCCACCGGCGCATTCAAAGGTCCTGCGCCAATAGTCAAGATGGACGGGTCTAACTATGAGCTCTGGGCTATGCAGTTCATGAGCCTTATGAAGTCGAATGGTAAGAAACATATTCTTACCGAGGATGAGCCCGCAGAGAAGACTGGGATCTATGCCTCATGGGAGGCTGATGATTCCTATGCAAAGGTCTGGTTGTCCGGCACCTTAACGACGGAGATTGCCAACGACGTCCTCCATCAGCCCACTGCTAAGGCAATGTGGGAAATTCTTGCCGCCACATATTCGCAAGTGCGAAATGAGACGAAGATGTTGCAGCTTCAGCACGACATATTCACAATGAAGCAGAGCGGCAGACCTCTCCATTCTCTTTATACATCCCTAAGAGGGATGTTCGAGAAGTTATACAGTATCATCCCTCTGACTGCAACTCCTGAGCAGCAGAAGGCGTTTCGAAACGCCACCATGGTTGGTGTTCTACTTGCGGCTCTTGACCCTGAGTACGATGCAGCTCGATCTCAGATTCTCGCTGATGCAGTTATTCCTCCAGTTGAGGATGTTTACAGACGGCTTAGCCGCATTCCAGTCTCCTCCAGCTCTTCTACTCCACCTCCTTCAGCGATGGCAGTCTCGCGTGGGAGAGGTGGACCACCATCTGGCCGTGGTCGTGGACGTGGCCGTGGACCCCAGGGGAGGGGTGGTCGCTTTAGTCAGACATGCTCCTATTGTCATCGCACAGGACACTCGGAGGAGACATGCTATTCGAAGCATGGATTTCCAGCATCAGCACGTATTGCAGAGCACTCTCAGTCTCCACTGATTTCTACTGCAGATAGTCGATTTGACGAACTTGTGGCCCGTCTCCGAGAGATTATGCCACATGCTTCTGGTGATTCGTCTGGTGGTTCCTCAGATATTGCTGCCACTGCCTCTGCCAGTTCTTCTGCAGCCGCAAGCTCCTCAGGTAGATCTACTACACCTCATGATATATCTGACTGGATTATTGATTCTGGAGCCACACATCATCTCTGCCGAGATAGAGGTAGATTACAGGCCTACAGGGACATTCCTCCCGGTCGTTCAGTGCAGATAGCAGATGGTACCCATTCGCCCCTTATTGGACAGGGGGAGGTTTTCCTGTCCTCCACTTTGCAATTACAGAATGTTCTGCATGCTCCTGAGTTCTCAATGAATTTGCTATCTATTAGTCAGATTACGAAGGATTTGAATTGTCGTGCCATATTTGACCCGTCTTCTCTCATTTTTCAGGACATACTCACGGGCAAGGTGATTGGTTGTGGCTCTGAGCAGAATGGTTTATATCGGCTGGTCCGGGATTCATATGCTGGCGTCTCCACTCATTCTGTTGGACCAGTCTCTCCGTACATTTGGCATCTCCGATTTGGTCACCTTCCACTTCAGAAAATGCGCCATCTTCTGCCTCAGATCTCTCCTAGTTCTTCGTTTCAATGTGAAGCGTGTCAGTTGGGAAAGCATCACAGGTCGAGCTTCCCACGTCGTCTGAGTCGGACCAGTAGCTCCCCTTTTGAGTTGTTACATATAGATATATGGGGTCCAAGTCGTGTTCCCGATCATCAGGGACACAGGTTTTATCTTGTGGTAGTGGATGATTTCTCTCGTGTGTCATGGGTCTTTCTTTTGAAAAATAAATCTGAAGCAGGAAATGTGATCAAAAACTTGATTAATGAAGTGTTCAATGTCTTTTCAGCAAATGTCAAATATGTTCGGACCGATAATGCCCTTGAATTTTGTACACGCTTACTTTCACAATTCCTGTCATCAAAGGGCATTATTCACCAAACCACTTGTGCATATACCTCACAACAAAATGGTGTCGCGGAAAGGAAGCATCGCCATCTCTTAGATATTACTCGTACATTGTTGATTCAGAGTTGTGCCCCTATTTCGTTCTGGGGCGATGCTGTTCTTACTGCTTGTTATCTGGTCAACCGAATGCCATCCTCAGTCCTTGGTGAAAAGATACCTATGTCCATTATTTTTCCAGATAAGGAGTTATTCTCACTAACTCCACGTGTCTTTTGTACTGTTGCTTTTGTGCATCGTCTATCTCCCGGACTTGACAAACTCTCTCCTAGAGCAGTCAAGTGCGTCTTTGTTGGTTATTCCAGAACTCAGAAGGGCTACTGGTGTTATGATCCCACAACTAAGAGGTACTTTGTGAGTGCCGATGTCACTTTCTTTGAGTCTGTCATGTATTTCTCTCCTGCAGGTGACAGAATGGTACCATCCACTACCACTGATGATATCTATGTTCCTCCACCACCTACATTGAGTACACCTGAGTCTTCCCCTGTGTCTGTCTCCACGCCAGCACATCCTCCACCACCCCCACCACCTCCTCCACCTCCACCCATTCCACGGCCCATCATATCACCATTACCTATGTTCTATAAACGTCGGTCGGGTCCTGCTCAGACTACACTCCAGCCGATCATCACGCCTCAGGTATGTTCAGATGGCATTACTACTGACGGGTCAGATTTGGTACAGGTGCAGGATCCTTCAGTACAGGCAGACACTACTCCATCTAGTACAGCAGATGATGATCTTGATGTTCCGATTGCTATTCGGAAGCAAAGGAGGCAATGTGCCTCGTATCCTTTCGCTTCACAGGTTTCCTTTCACCGTCTCACTGGGGATTTTCAGAGATTTGCCACAGCCTTGTCTTCCGTGGATATACCACGGACATACCAGGAGGCCTTACAGAATGAATGCTGGAGATTAGCAATGGAGGACGAAATGAGGGCACTACAGTCTCGTGGCACTTGGTCCTTGGTTCCTGCACCTTCTGATGCATCCATTGTGAGCTGTAAATGGGTCTTTACAGTCAAATATCATGCAGATGGCACGTTGGATAGATACAAAGCACGCTTGGTTGCCCGTGGGTTTACACAAACCTACGGTGTGGATTACATGGATACTTTCTCTCCAGTGGCGAGGCACTCTACACTTCGTATTCTATTATCTGTTGCTGTGGTACGTGATTGGAGCATATGTCAACTGGATGTGAAGAATGCCTTTCTGTACGGTGACCTACAGGAGGAAGTCTACATGCAGCAACCACCTGGGTTTACTGCTGAGGGGGAGAAGCACATGGTTTGTAGACTTCACAAGGCGATATATGGTCTCAAACAGAGTCCCAGAGCATGGTTCCAGAAGTTGTCTAACCTGATTGAGCAACAGGGATTCAAGAGGTCAAATGCCGATCACTCATTGTTTGTCCAGAAGTCATCGGCAGGTACGGTTGTCATTATGGTCTATGTGGATGATATTCTTGTTACAGGAGATGATGTTCAGGGCATAAAGAGGGCAAAGGCATTCCTAGGCAGTCAGTTCGTTACAAAGGACCTTGGAACCCTAAGATATTTTCTGGGGTTGGAATTTGCAAGGAATGCACAAGGCTTGGTGATGACACAACGGAAGTATATTACTGACTTCCTGACTGAGACTGGCATGGATGGGTGCAAACCATCTAGTATTCCCATGGACCCCAGCATGAAGTTATATGATGGTGATACAGATGAAGTGGATAAGAGGAGATATAGAGAAATGGTGGGAAAACTCCTCTACATTACCATTACTCGTCCAGACATTGCATTTGCTGTTAGCAGGGTGAGCCAATTTATGGAGCAGCCCAGACAGGTTCACATGGATGCTATACACATGATCCTGAGATATCTGAAGTCTTCTTCAGGGTCAGGGCTACTATTCAGGAAGGACACAGACTTATCTGTCTCAGCGTGTGCAGATGCAGACTATGCAGGATGTCCTAAGGACCGAAAATCAACCTCAGGGTTTGCAGTGTTTATTGGAGGCTCTTTGGTTTCTTGGAAAAGCAAGAAACAAACTGTCGTGGCAAGGTCCAGTGCAGAATCTGAATATAGGGCCATGGCTCAAGCCAGCACGGAGATGATGTGGGTTCGCTCTGTACTAGAAGATCTACATGTAGCTGTGCCCCTGCCTATGAAGCTCCAGTGTGACAATCAGGCAGCATTGTTTATTGCCAACAATCCAGCTTTCCATGAAAGGACCAAGCATATCGAAGTTGACTGCCATTACACGAGGGACTTGATCCAGAGAGGATTGATATCTACTGCCCATGTGAGCTCGGGAGATCAGACAGCAGATATATTCACCAAGCCACTACTCAGAGGACCGTTTCAAAAATGTTCATCCAAGCTGAGCATGATAGATATCTATGCTCCACCTTGAGGGGGAGTGTAGAAATAGTTCGTAGTTTCATTATCTCTTTATGTTGTTTATCGTTATTTCTTTATTTTATATAGACCTCTCTGTAATTTACCCTTTAGGTCTCTCCCTATATAAGAGAGCCTAGGGTTTTCTGAATCAATAACGAAGTCTCTTTTCCCAACATTCGCTTCGGGCGCACATGACTAACAAACAATATAGTATGCACTTAAATGGTCTGGTGGTAGTTTGTTGTGCCTACCACCCAAAAGACGAGGGTTCAAATCCCTCCTTGTGGGGGCTTCATTAGGTAGTCGACAACAAGTCTAAAAAATAGTCGAATCTTTCAACATGGATTTGAGCAAGAATCCATGTAGCCAACCCTACTTATAGTGGAAGAAGGCTTCGCCATTTTTAGGGTTAAACAATAAAAACCCAATATACACTTAACCCTAATACAACCTTAATCGGTGTAAAAAATAGTGCAGCAGATTAATTGTGTCCACGTATCTAGAAATTTGAGAAGATGGAGAGAAATCTCCACAAGGAAATTACGCCGTCAAAGGTAAAACCACTGTTGCCTATCAATCAGTAGGATAAAGTGGTCAAAATTTAGAGTTGTAAACCAAGTCTAATTATGATGAAACAAGTGCCCCATACAGGTTCAAATTACGATTGTGCAGACAGCGTAAGCAAAGCCAAAACCGAGAACAGACTCTGCCAGACCCAATACGGCTTAACTCAGCCTAGAGCACATAAAAACAGACCTAGGTAGTGAGAACGGACCCACAGCTAGGCAACTTTTTAAAATGTAATTTCAAGGTTTAATCCTTAGGTCTGTGTGTGACAAGGGTAAATCACAATTACATGTTGCTTGTATCTACCTCAGCTTTCCCATGTAGCTCAAACTGGTGCATGAGGTGTCCTTTATTGACAATGATATCACATATTCAGCATATGTAGGTCGCCTTATCTTGCGAGCAGCAAGGAGAAACTTCCCTCTTTCTGCAACAAACAAAACCATGGTCGCCCATGACGTGAAATAAGTTGGAAGTGGCACTGAAAATAGCTTGACTATAAAACTAATGTTTATCAGATAAGTAAATATAAATCATGTGCACCATACTTGTGTGAAAAGGAGTTCACACAAATAACAAATTAAATAACAGAAAGACAGCACTTTAAGGACCATAATTGAGCATGTCCATTAAAGTATTATAATTGTCATTCAAAAAAATCATATTTGTGACTAAACTTTCCCAAAAAGGAAATTATGGGAGCTCCAAATAGCCTATTAGCAATCACTCCATAATTATTATAACAAAAGAACCCCTATCTAGATAGCATCCCGCAAAACTGGCACTAGATAACTTAAGCAGTCAACAAACTGGATTGACGCAAAGAAGCAAGAAAAAACATTCTGTATGGCTGGCAGTCCCTTCCAAGTTGAACTGACTAGGACTTCTTTTCCATAACATGGATCAAGAACATTACTCAACCCATGATGTCTAATAAACTACTTAACTCTTCATTATAGCCCCATAACCAAGACTTTTGTCATCACTTAAGCACTCAGATAAGGTTGCACCATGCATACTTCGAAAAAGCTATGATTTGAGAGAACTATTGATAACAACATGACAACCAATGATTGTTCCACTCTCCTGTGTAAGTTAACCACTGGTTTTGTCGTAGATTAGACCTAAATATTTTTCATTAAGCAATCCAGAGTCTGCAGCCCCAGCTGCATGCCGGGCATATATTATGCTCAGCGTACGTTGCTTTTCCAACAAAGGAAACTTGTCAAGGACACAACTGATAGACAGAATTCAACGAGATATTCATTAATGAACTATAGGAAGAGGCTATGGGTAAACTGCATCAGTACTCCCAATATGGAAGAAGAAACACAATAGGTTAAATAAACAATGGATCCGATGACCCAGACTACCAACTCAAAATATTTTTATTCTACCGCACCCCTCAAATAGGAGCATAGATATCAATTATGCTATACTTGAAACTGCAGCGATCAAAACTAAAGATATCAACCTCTTGATTTTTTGAGCTAATGGGTGGTATGTATAAACCCTCCGGATCATGCTTAGTCCTTTCAGGCCACCTTGTTAACACATTTGATCTCCATGTGATTATCAGTGGCAATATAAATGTAGAGATATTCCTATATTCTATATACCTTTTCTGTTATTTTCATTTTTCTTGTTTCTATCTTATGTAATTTACCCATAGGCCTTCTCTATATAAGAGAGCATAGGGTTCTCTGTAATAAACAACGAATCTTTTTCTTCCAACATGGTATCAGAGCCAAAACCCTAGCCGCTCACCATCTCCTCTCCTCTCTTGCCGCCCCCCTCCCCTCACCACTCTTCTCTCGTCGCCAGCCCCCCTCCTCCCGTTGCCGCCGACCCCCCCCCCACACACACCTCTCTTCTCTTCCTGCCGACGGCCCCTCCCCTCCCTCCTCTTCCCTCCGCCGGCCCCAACCCCCTCTTCCCGCCGATGGCCCCTCCTCTCTCCTCGTCACCGCCACCTATGGGTTTGAGTGCATAAGTCTACATATGCACTCAAATCCCCTGATGTTTATGAAGGCATTTGTTTCTTGGTCTACAAATTCTAGTTCCATATGTCCAGCAAAATGTCAGAAAACAAGGTCGATATGCCCTTCATAGGCGCTTTCAAAGGTCCAGCGCCCATTGTCAAGATGGATGGGACGAACTAAGAGCTCTGGGCAATGCAGTTCATGAGTCTCATGAAGTCGAATGCTAAGAAGCACATTCTTACCGAAGATGAGTCGGCAGAGAAAACTGGGATTTATGCCTCCTGGGAGGCTGATGATTCGTACGCCAAAGTCTGGCTTTCAGGTACACTGACGATGGAGATTGCTAATGATGTACTGCATCAGCCCACTGCTAAGGCGATGTGGGACATACTTGCAGCAACATACTCGCATGTACAAAATGAGACCAAGATCCTTCAACTCCAACATGACATATTTACAGTCAAGCAGAACGTACGACATCTTCACTCCTTATATACATCCTTGCGAGGGATGTTTGAGAAGCTCTACAACATCATTCCTCTTACGGCGACTTCTGAGCAGTAGAAGACCTTTCGGAATGCTACCACGGGTGGGGGTCTTACTTGCGGCACTTAACCCTGAATATGATGCTGCTCACTCGCGGATTCTTGCATATGCTACTATTTCTCCAATGGAGGAAGTTTACCGCAGGCTTAGCCGGATTACAGTCTCGTCCAATGCTCCTACTCAGCCTCCTTCTGCGATGGCAGCCCCATCGGTCCATGTCGCCCCTGCGGCCTTCACCTTAGCCGCTCCAGTGGCTCCCGCAGCCCCTGCAGCACTTGCTGCTTTCGCCGCCCCTACGGCATCCAGCCCCTCCGGCGGCCCCTCGGCCGGCCTCTGCGGGTCCCGCAGCCCGACACTGTTGTCGTTGAGCAGTTCATTTGGTCTACATAACCCTAGTACTCCTCTTCGGCAATATGTCAGAACAAAAGATCAATGTACCCGCCATAGGCGCCTTCAGAGGTCCAGCGCCTATAATCAAGATGGACGTGACTAACTATGAGCTCTGGGCTATGCAGTTCATGATCCTCGTGAAGTCTAATGGTAAGAAACATATTCTTACCAAAGAGGAGCCGGCAGAGAAGACTGGGGTTAACACCTCATGGAAAGCGGATGATGTGTATGCGAAGGTCTGGTTGTCTGGTACATTGACGATTGAAATTGCCCACGATGTGCTACATCAGCCTACAGCCAAGGCGATGTGGGATATCATCACCACAACATATTCCCAAACGAGGAGTGAGACCAAGATACTGCAGTTACAAAATGATATTTTCACCATCAAGAAGAATGGACGGCCACTACATTCTTTGTATTCATCCATGCATGGCATGTTGGAGAAGCTGCAGTGCTGCATAGTTTCATGCCCCTCACATCTACTCCTAAGCAACAAAAGACATATCAGAACACTACTAGGGTTGGTGTCTTCCTTGCGGCGCTAGACCCCGAATATGAGGTGGCTCAATCACAGATCCTAGCAGATGCTACCATTTCTCCTATGGAGGAGGCTTTCAGACGACTCAATAGGCTTACCATTCCATCTACTACTTCGAGTCAGACTTCTTCGGCGATGGCTGCCTCCCGAGGTCGAGGAGGCTCTTCCCAGTTTCGTGGACGCAGACCTCGTAGTAGAGGAGGCCATATTCATCGTCCATGTACTTACTGCCATCGACCTAGACATACAGAGGAGACATGCTATTCAAAGCATGGCTTTCATGCTTCTGCTCGAATAACTGAGCAGATTGACCCACCGATTGCTTCCTCCTTAGATCAACGATTTGATGATCTTGTAGCATGATTGAGGGGCATTATACCTCATGCCAGTACCACTGCTTCTTCATCGGCTTCGGGACATCATTCAGATGTGGCTGCTTTAGCATGTTCTAGTATCTCGGGTAGTAATGCACTTACTAGCTGTAGTGGATCTGACGTTATCGCATGGATTATGGATTATGGTGCTACACAGAGACAGAGGTCAACTTACAGCATACAGACAGGTTCCTCCAGGATGGACTGTGGTTATAGCAGATTTTTTTTTCGAAAAGTGAAAAGGGCGAAGTTCCAGAAATTGGGGCTCACCGCTAAGTAAATATCATTGGTGGTTATAGCAGATGGGACTCATCCCCATCACTGGACGGGGAGATTAGATTGACACCTTCTATACGTCTACAGATGTGTTGCATGTACCTGAGTTTTTTTATGAATTTGTTATTTATTAGTCAGATTACGAAGGATCTACATTATCGAGCTATTTTTGACCCATCTTCTCTTGTATTTCAGGACATCCTTACGGGCCAGGTGATTGGGTAAGGCCGTGAGAAGGGCAGTCTCTATCGCTTGTAACAAACCCCTTATGCTAGAATTTCCTCGCTCTGTTGGACCCGCCTCACCTTTTACGTGGCACATGCGCTTTGCTCATCTCCCACTCCAGAAACGGTGTCGTGTCCTGCCCCAGATTTCTTTTTACTCATCCTTTCAATGTGAGGCATGTCAATTGGGAAAGCATCATCGGTCTACCTTTCCCAGTCGTCAGAGTCGGAGTAGTAGCTCTATTTTTTTAGCTCATTCATATAGATATATGGGGTCCAGTTGTGTTCCAGATCATCAGGGACACTGGTTTTATCTTGTAGTTGTTGATGATTTCTCTCGTCTGTCTTGGGTCTTTTTATTAAAGAATAAATATGAAGCTGGAGATGTTATCAAGAACTTTATCAATGAAGTGCAGAATGTGTTTGCTTCGTCTGTGAAGTTTGTGAGAACTGATAATGCTTTGGAATTTTGTACTCATAGTCTTTTCAATTACTTTTTCAACTTGAGGCATTATTCATCAAACATCGTGTGCCTATACTTCCCAGCAAAATGTTGTTGCAGACCGGAAGCAT
Organism: Ottelia alismoides; assembly: GCA_037367405.1. NCBI lineage: Eukaryota > Viridiplantae > Streptophyta > Magnoliopsida > Alismatales > Hydrocharitaceae > Ottelia > Ottelia alismoides. The sequence goes on from JAZKJV010005185.1 coordinate 695,290, forward strand.
CGTCATTTGCTTGATGTGTAACATCCGGAATTCAAGTAAATCCGAACCCGATCCAATTTTGGTCCGATTAACCCAATAAAGTTGCTGGTCAATGCTAAACAACTTAAATCGATCAACTGATCGCAAATCAAATGTTGTTCGGGTGAAATCGATCAAAAATCGATCGCATCGTAATGCGTGCTGCGGAAAAGCCGCGACATGAAAATCGGAAACCGCAAAACAAATCGAGACTACCCTTAAATCCGATTCAACGATATAAGACCAACGGAATCGACCGTTCATCAATTGGAAATCGTTTGGTATTTTAATTTCGCAAAATTTAAACCCAAATCAAAACCGTATCTCAAAAATTTCGGGGATGCAAACCCGATCAAATTATATAAATATTAGACTCATATTGATCGTCATTCAGAGACGATCATAATGAGCCGTTGTGCACCCAAATCAAAGATTTGATGTGCGAGAGTACGGAGGATTTTTGGTTATCCAAATAAGAGAGGAAGATTATAGAATAATTAATTAATTAAAAAAATGTATTGTTTACTGTACAGAGAGCAGTAACCTCTCCGATTACTCCTCTTGCTCCCAAATTTGCTTCCACATGGCAAACCTTCAAGGGTCCACTCCTTAAAAATACTAGCCTTTCCCCTTTATTTTCTTCACATTCTATTTCAACTTTCAGCCGTAGGGGCCTTTCCAAACCTTTCTTCTTTCAAGATCCAACTGATGCCCTCCTCCTGGAACTCACTGTTGCTGCAGTAAGAAGTTGCAAATTTAAAGCAACTGTTGTTAATCTTTTTGGTGCTGTAGCTGGCATCAATAAGGCCTCAGGATCTGCTCCAGGAACAACAAGTTGGTGCTGCATAGTAGCAGTTATTACTGCTCAAATTTCAAGTCATTTATCTTCTATTAGGAGATCTAAAAGAGGTACATTTCTATCTTCCTCCTTGCTGCCATGCATGCATATTATACACCAATTTGACTAATTGGAAGTAGTTTCATCCATCACAGTTAGTTTTAAATCAATCATTTAAGAACTGCTTTGCATGCTAATTTTAATATCCATTCTAGAAATTTAAGGTATAAATAAAACTATCCATTGCTGCTCTTTAAGCATTTTTTAAACATTACCAGTTTAATATGAAAGCCTCGTTTTTTTTGGTTGGTGGACAAATATGTGGCTGCAAATGTTCATGAAAGATAGATTTTTATTAGTTTTAATTTGAACCTCTTATCATATTGTTCTGGAACTTCTGCATCCACTATAAAAAAATGTTAGATTAATATAACATATGGGACACTGATTACAGAGTTAAGTAACCTTCGATTTTGTAAAATTATTAGAATTATCATGGGAGATTATATTCCATAGAGATGAAGTGGGGAATATTGAAGTTCGTGTATATATAAAAGTATCTTGAATTATATATATATATATATATATTAACCTGAGAATTCACGTTAGGATATTTGGAGAAATATTTAAATATTGTGAGCATTTATTGCCAAAATTGCAACTCTTGGCATCTGTATTTAATCGCTATTCGATTTAGAATTAATATACCTTTTCTAAGTCCAGTAATAGATCGAAGACACATGTGCATTTACTTAATTATTGCAGACCCAAATAATTAAATCGTCAGATTATATTATATAGTGTCTATCCTTTAAAGACTAGAGAATGTCGTCCAAATCACATTCTTCACATAACTGTGAGTTTATCGGCCAATGTATATTTAAAAGAAATGATGCGTTCATCTCTTCGCATATACACTGAATTTCATCTCCTCGACCTGAGTCTAAAATTTTTTATATAGTAGTATTTTTACTTTTCAGAGACCAATTTTAAAATATCAATTTCCTTTCCAGTAGAATAAGAGGAAGAAATTAATACATTTGTCAAGTATTGGCTCATCGGCAGAATGGTAAGAGGATATAAGATCTTGGTTAAGCTATTGATATAGGGATAAATCCTTGATAATTATTGAGGAGATTTATTATACAGAACATTATCCTACCATTATTCATTAAATACATACATATAATTTTTGTTATCGTAGTAGAATAAAACTTAAGCAATAGAAGATCAATGTAACTGAAAATCCACATTAGCACTCAATTACTTTGCATCTTTATATCTCCTAAAATCATGTTATATGTAATATTTGTTATTGTTAAATAAATAATTTAAAAATAATTAGATAAATAATCTTTTTGAAACCAGACAACATCTAATAAGAAATCACTATTGAATCAAGCTGTCAGCAAAGGACATAAATCTCTACAGTTAACCACATAAGAGATTGAGAAAGATAGAGAAATATATATATACATATATATATATATGTAATGAGGAATCACGGATGACTAATAAATTAGTGTACCGGTCATGGTGACCTTTACACCTGACCGTGTGAGAGCACGGTGGCTCTCAACTGGGTGGGAGATAGGAAGCCCAGTTAAGGCAGCGGCCACCAAGTGCGTGGGTATAGGATCCCAGTCTCTTTCACGGTTTTTACGCGAGCTCGCACTGTTTTTACGCCTCATTGGGATCCCGACTTTGACCAGTTCTGCTGACTCTCTGTTTTAGGATACTCATGCGGGGGATCCTCAGTTTTCAATTTTCGTACGAGCTCGTTTTCTCGTACTAGTCGGGCCGTTTTTCTATAGTGACTTTTCCGGAGAGTCTCTCTCACCAGTCTCTGGGGTGTAGTTTTGGAGTAGACCTTTCCCTCCATTGGACCGCACTTCCAACTAGAGGGCGAGACAGAAGAGCCTTTTGGAGGCTACCTCACCGCCTGAGTTTTGTTCTTTCGCCAGTAGACTTGGCGACACTACATCCAAATCATCCATGTATACATCTAAGTCATCTAGGGATACATCTGAGACAGTTACAATTGAGGGTTGGAGGAATTACAATCAAAGTTGAGTTGGTTGGAAGTGACTATAATTGGATTCGAAATCCTATTAAGCTAGTGGACATGTTGGGAACTTAGTTAGGATGCATTGTACAACACTGCATGCCTACGGAGGCACCCCAACCCTAAGGCATTATTCACGTCTTAGAGTCATAGTGTGAGGTCGCACACTGACCAAGACCACAAACTATCCACTAGACTTGAGAATTAAATAAATCAATAAACCTTTCTAATCTCACATTTCCCATCGTCAAAATCCACAATCATGATATCTGAATAATATGAGAATATATATATATATAGATATACATACACTTTTGAATAATCAATTACAATATAAATATATTATATATGAGAAATGTTGGGATAATGTGTGAGCATGGGAGGTACATACAAATAACTTGAAAATATTTTTACATTGCAAATAGATGTAAATTTTAGATGATTATACATTTCTACTTGCCTCTTTTGCAATGTGTTTAAATACCATTTTTTTTATAATAATATGACATATGGGTGTATCAGCGCTCGCTGACGCCCCTTCGTTGCTAACATGTTTTGGCATGCAAGGAGCCTGCTACTCAGTAACTGGTGATCGTGTATATATCAGATGGTACGTTTCTTTTGTTCAATTTTTGTTTCAGTTTATGATGTAATATGCTTCTTTCCTCTCCAATAATATATTTTGGGATCTTTATGTACATTGTAATACATTCTTTTGTTACATGTAATATTATATGGAAGTGAATGAATGTTGGTGGGACTTCTTCTTCTTGTCTATATGGTTTATTCATTGAATGTGAATGCCATAGCAGCAAAAAAAAATTCCCTGAATTTTCAATACTTTTGCGATCACATGTGAAAGTTATGCTGCGAACGTGTGTAAACGGGTACCCGGATCTGAGGGGTTCACAGTTTGGTATCAGAGCAATGGTACCTCGATATGCACATTCGTAGTATTACAATTCTGATCGCATTAAGTTTCCGGATAGCGACAGTCTTCCGACTTGTCGTGAGTCCGATAAGGGAAATATGACATTAAAATTCAATCACCACAGATGCCACCAATTTCATTATTTTTCATCTCCATCGACTACTTTAAGAGGAACACTAGATCGACGTGGCACCGATTCCGCTCGACCATCTGGGTCGCAGCGAGCAAACAGACCCCCAACTGGACCGGCTCAGAGCACAGACACGGCCGCTCCATCTACCCAAGCCAGTCCGTTGTTACTTATGCCATGAGTGGGGACATTATCAGCATCAGTGTCTCCAAAGATCTGGTGAGCATCAGCCACAACCTTCACAGTCGTAGCCTCAGGCACAACGTTCAGGGAGTTTTCGTGGCAAGAACTCCAACTTCAGGAGGCAGCAGCAGAGACAGACACAGAGTGTGGCATGTTCCAGTACTGCACCAGCCAGACGGGGTCAGTTACACGCAGTGAGTGAGGAGCAGGCACGTTCAGCAGCTACTGTAGTGAAAGGTATGGTCTCAATCTTGGGCCAATCTTTCCATGTTTTATTTAATTCTGGAGCGACACATTCTTTCCTTGCTTCGAGATTGCTAGCTTCATTAGGAAGAGTCGCAGAGACTCTATCTTTTCCATATCACATCCATGGGCCAGGTGGCCAATTGTTCATTATTTCTCTTATAGTCAGGCACTTGCCCGTACTGATTGGCGGTCACGAGATGATCGCAGATTGTCTACTCCTACAGCTTGATGAGTTCGACTTGATTTTGGGCATGGATTAATTATCCGCTCATCATGCACGTTGATTGCTTTAGGAAGACAGTTGTCTTCAGGATTCCAGATTTAACCGAGTTCACTTTTGAGGGTACTTTACATGAATCTAAAATGGAGTACATTTCGGTGTTACGAACTCAGCGACTTGTTGATCAGGGTTGTGATTCCTATCTAGCATTTGTTCGAGAGGTATCTGATCATGAGCCTAAGTCACATGATATCCGAGTAGTATCAGACTACCCAGATGTGTTTCCTAATGAGCTACCAGGATTACCTCCTGAGAGAGAGATTGAGTTTGAGATCACACTACTACCAGATACACAACCGATCTCGATGGCTCCTTACAGCATGGCGCCTGCCGAGATAAGAGAGCTGAAGGTGCACTTACATGAGTTACTTGACTTGAGATTCGTGAGGTCGAGCACTTCACCTTGGGGTGCTCCGGTTCTATTTGTCAGGAAGAAGGATGGATCCATGAGATTATGCATCGATGATCGGCAGTTGAACAAGAGAACGGTGAAGAACCGTTATCCATTGCCACGCATCGATGATTTGTTCGACTAGCTCCAGGGATCTTCGGTTTTCTCGAAGATCGATCTTCGTTCAGGCTACAATCAGCTGAGGATTCGAGAATCTGATATTTCGAAGATCGCTTTCACGACTCATTATGGACACTACGAGTTTCTGGTGATGTCGTTTGGGCTCACCAATGCACCTGCAGCATTCATGGATATGAAGAACCGGATTTTCCATCTATATTTGGACAAATTTGCAGTGATGTTCATTGATGATGTGCTTATATACTCACGGAATGAATGGGATCATGCGAATGATCTACGGACTGTCCTAGACACATTGCGAGAGCACAAGCTATATGCCAAGTTGAGCAAGTGTGAGTTCTGGTTATCCCAGGTCTCATTTTTAGGGCATGCCATTTCTGGAGCAGGCATCGCAGTTGATCCTGCGAAGATAGAGACAGTCATGTCTTCGGAGCAGCCCAAGACAGTTACTCAGATTCGAAGCTTCATTGGATTAGCAGGCTATTACAGACGCTTTGTCAGCGGATTTTTACACATTGTTCGACCTTTGACACGATTGACACAGAAGGGAGTTCCATTTATTTGGGATGATTCATGTGAGCATTCTTTCAGGACACTAAAGGAGACATTGACTTCAGCACCCATATTTGCACTTCCTTCAGGCACTCAGGACTATGCAGTCTAAACAGATGCATCTAGAGAAGGTCTAGGAGTTGTATTAAAGCAGAGAGGTCAGGTGATTGCTTACCGTCACGACAGTTGAGACCGCATGTGCGAAATTACCCCACCCATGACTTGGAGTTAGCTGCAATTGTCTTCGCCTTGAAGATCTGGTGTCACTATCTATATGGGGTAAATTTCGAGATCTTCACAGACCACAAGAGCCTGAAGTATATCTTTGATCAAAAGGAGCTCAACATGAGACAACGCAGATGGCTCGAGCTACTGAAGGATTATGACTGCACGATCTCTTACCATCCAGGTAAGGGAAACGTGATGGCCGACGTACTTAGCAGGAGAGCTCATGCAGATGGTACAGTAAACTGGCTATACATGTGGGATATGCTTGCAGCTTTGACCGATTGGCATCCTCAGGAGAGCGCATCCATTCCTATCGATGTGCCTCCACGATTCAGCAGTTTGTGGGATCGCATCGTCGAGGGCCATAAGACAGATCAATGGATTCAAGATAGATACATGTGCACCATCAAGGATGAGGTTGATGATTTTGTAGTGGCGGAGTCTATTTTATGGAAGGCCGGATGGGTGGTTGTGTCCAACGACAAGCAGTTGCACAGAGACATTTTAGATAAGGCTCACAGTTCACGGTTGTCCATCCATCCTAGCAGCACCAAAATGTATCATGATTTACGCCAACATTTTTTGTGGGACGGAATGAAGCGCGATGTGGTGCAACATGTCAGCAGATGCGTGACCTGTCAGATGATCAAGGCTGAGCACAGGAGACCACCAGGATTACTGCAGTCTCTCCTCATTCCCGAGTGGAAATGGAAGAGTATCTCTATTGATTTCATCACAGGTTTATCGAAGACACCAGGTGGCCATGATTCCACTTGGGTCGTTGTTGATAGGTTGACCAAGTCAGCCCATTTCATATCTGTCAACACGACTTACACTCCATCCAGATTGGCCAAGATATATGTGCAGAACATCATCAGGCTACATGGTATACCACGCGAGGTGGTGTCTGACAGGGACTCACGATTTACATCACACTATTGGCATCAATTTATGTCAGCACTACAGACAGACCTGAAGATGAGTTCTGCTTATCATCCGCCGACAGATGGGCAGAGAGAGCGCACCATACAAACGCTCGAGGATTTGCTTCGTGCATGCACTTTGGAGTGGAAAGGGTCCTGGAAGGACCATTTACCATTGGTGGAATTCACGTACAACAACAGCTATCATTTCAGTATCGGCATGGCACCATTCGAAGCCCTATAAGGGCGAAGATGTCTCACGCCTCTCAGTTGGTGTGAGGTAGGTGATCATGCTCTCTACATCGTTGATCACTTGGAGGAGACTGTGAGCGCTATTGATCTTGTGAGACGGAGGCTTTTGATGGCACAAAACTGCCACAAAAGCTATGCGGACCGTCGGAGAAGAGACTTGGAGTTTCAGGTAATACAATTATCTTCTCTTAGATCATTCACACATGATTTGTTAACATTCAACTTAATCTCACATACTAATAAAACTCCTGTAAATACAGGTGGGAGATTGGGCATTTCTCCGAGTATCTCCCATGAAGGGAATACAGAGATTTGGCGTTCATAGCAAGTTAGCGCCACGATATGTTGGCATATTCGAGATTCTAGCTAGAGTGGGAAGGTGGCCTACCGAGTAGCTCTTCCTCCACACCTTTCAGGCATCCATGATGTTTTTCATGTATCCAACTTGAGAAAGTCAGTGTGCAACCCTCGACACGTCATCAGCTACGAGAATCTTGACATGGAACCTGACTTGACATATGAGGAGAGGCCAGTGCAGATACTTGACAATGCGGTGAAGAAGCTTCACAGCAATAAGATTCCATTGGTCAAGGTATTGTGGCACCGACACGGCGTCGAAGAGGCGACGTGGGAGACCGAAGCCGATATGCGTGTACGATACCCGCAGCTTTTCTGAGGTAATCAACAAAACAAGCATTTGTAATTAGATACATGTTAAAAATATGTCTTGTTTTCCCTTTGAGGTTTTATGGGTTCGAAACCCTTTGAGGTTTTTATGGCCATACGAAATTCAAACAAGACATCAAATGACCTTGACTCGAGTCTCGAGGACGAGACTCCCTTTGAGGTTTTTATATTTCTAACATCCGTAATTCAAGTAAATCTGAACCCGATCCAATTTGGGTCTGATTAACCCAATAAAGTTGTTGGTCAATGCTAAACAATCTAAATTGACCAAATGATTGTAAATCAAAAGTTGTTCGTGTGAAATCGACCAAAAATCGATCGCATCGTAATGCGTGCCGCGGAAAAGCCGCGACGTGAAATCGAAAACCACAAAACAGACCGAGACTACCCTTAAATCCGATTCGACGATATAAGACCAACGGAATCGACCGTTCGTCAATCGGAAATCGTTTGGTATTTTAATTTCGCAAAATTTAAACCCAAATCAAAACCATATCTCAAACATTTTGGGGATGCAAACCCGATCAAAATTATATGAATATTAGACTCATATTGATCGTCATCCAGAGACGATCATAATGAGCCATTGTGCACCCAAATCGAAGATTTGATGTGCGCGAGTACGGAGGATTTTTGGTTATTCAAATAAGTGAGGAAGATTATAGAATAAATAAATAATTAAAAAATGTATTGTTTATTGTACAGAGAGCAGTAACCTCTCCGGCTACTCCACTTGTTCCCAAATTAGCTTCCACAAGGCAAACCTTCAAGGCTGCACTCCTCCTTATAAATACTAGCCTTTCCCCTTTACTATTTCAACTTTCAGCCGTAGGGGCCTTTCCAAACCTTTCTTCTTTCAAGATCCAACTGCTGCCCTCCTCCTGGAACTCACTGTTGCTGCAGCTAGAAGTTGCAAATTTAAAGCAACTACTATTGATCTTTTTGGTGCTGTAGCTGGCATCAACAAGGCCTTAAGATCTGCTCCAGGAACAAGTTGGTGATGCATAGTGGCAGTTATTACTGTGCAAATTTCAAGTCATTTATCTTCCATTAGGAGATCTAAAAGAGGTACATTCCTATCTTCCTCCTTGCTGCCATGCATGCATATTATACACCAATTTGACTAATTGGAAGTAGTTTCATCCATCACAGTTTGTTTTAAATCAATCATTTAAGAAATGCTCCTGCATGCTAATTTTGATATCCATTCTAGAAATTTAAGGTATAAATTAAACTATCCATTGCTGCTCTTTAAGCATTTTTCAAACATTACGAGTTTAGTATGAAAGCCTCGTTTTTTTTGTGGTTGGTGGATAAATCTGTGGCTACAAATGTTCATGAGAGTTAGATTTTTATTAGTTTTAATTTGAACCTCTTATCATATTGTTCTGGAACTTCTGCATCTACTATAAAAAAAATGTTAGATTAATATAACATATGGGACACTGATTATGGAGTTAAGTCACCTTCGATTTTATATGATTATTAGAATTATCATGGGAGATTATTTTCCATAGAGATGAAGTGGGGAATATTGAGGTTCGTGTGTATATAAAAGTATCTTGAATTATATATATACATATATTAACCTGATAATTCACGTTAGGATATTTGGAGAAATATTTAATTATTGTGAGCATTATTGCAAAATTGCAACTATTAGCATCTTTATTTAATCGCTATTCGATTTAGAATTAATATACCTTTCTAAGTCCAGTAATAGATCGAAGACACATGTGCATTTACTTAATTATTGCATACCCAAATAATTAAATCATCAGATTATATTATATAGTGTCTATCCTTTAAAGACTAGGAAATGTCATCCAAATCACATTCTTCACATAACTGTGAGTTTATCGGCCAATGTATATTAAAAAGAAATGATACGTTCATCTTTTCGCATATACACTAAGTCTAAAATTTTTATATAGTAATATTTTACTGTTCACAGACCAACTTTAAAACATCAATTTCCTTTCCAGTATAATAAGATGAAGAAATTAATACATTTGTCAAGTATTGGCTCATAGGCAGAATGATTAGAGGATATAATATCTTGGTTAAGCTATTGAGATAGGGATAAATCCTTGATAATTATTGAGGAGATTTATTATACAGAACATTATCCTACCTTTATTCATTAAATGCATACATATAATTTTTGTTATCATAGTAGAATAAAACTTAAGCAATAGAAGATCAATGTAACTGAAAATCCACATTAGCACTCAATTACTCTGCATCTTTATATCTCCTAAAATCATGTTATAAACAATATTAGTTATTGTTAAATAAATAACTTAGAAATAATTGGATAAATAATCTTTTTGAAAACAGACAACATCTAGTAAGAAATCACTATTGAATCAAGCTGTCAACAAAGGACATAAATCTGTACAGTTAACCACATAAGAGATTGAGAAAGATAGAGAAATATATATATATCTGTAATGAGGAATCACGGATGACTGATAATTTAGTGTGCCGGTCATGGTGACCTTTACACCTGACCGTGCGAGAGCGCGGTGACTCTCAACTGGGCGGGAGATAGGAAGCCTAGTTAAGGCAGCGGCCGCCAAGTGCGTGGGTCTAGGATCCCAGTCTCTTTCACGGTTTTTACGGGAGCTCGCAGTATTTTTACGCCTCGTTGGGATCCCGACTTTGACCAGTTCCGCTGACTCTCTATTTTAGGATACCCATGCGGGGGATCCTCGGTTTTTAGTTTTCATACGAGCTCATTTGCCCGTACTAGTTGGGCCGTTTTTCTAGAGTGACTTTTCCGGAGAGTCTCTCACCTGTCTCCGGGACGTAGTTTTGGAGTAGACCTTTCCCTCTATTGAACCGCACTTCCAACTAGAGGGCGAGACGGAAGAGCCTTTTGTAGGCTACCACACCGCCTGAGTTTTGTTCTTTCTCCAGCAGACTTGGCGACACTACATCCAAATCATCCATGTCTACATCTAAGTCATTTAGGGTTACATTTGAAACAGTTACAGTTGAGGGTTGGAGGAATTACAATCAAAGTTGAGTTGGTTGGAAGTGACTATAATTGGATTCGAAATCTTATTAAACTAGTGGACGTGTTGGGAACTTAGTTAGGATGCATTATACAACACCGCATGCATACGGAGGCACCCCAACCCTAAGGCATTATTCACATCTTAGAGTCATAGTGTGAGGTCGCACACTGACCAAGACCACAGACTATCCACTAGACTTGAGAATTAAATAAATCAATAAACCTTTCTAATCTCACCTTTCCCATCGTCAAAATCCACAATAATGATATCTGAATATACATATATATAGACACACATACACTTATGAACAATCAATTACAATAAAAATATGTTATTGTAGAGATAGTTCGTAGTTTCATTATTTCTTTATGTAGTTCATCGTTATTTCTTTATCTTATATAGACCTCTCTGTAATTTACCCTTTAGGTCTCGCCCTATATAAGAGAGCCTAGGGTTTTCTGAATCAATAACGAAGACTCTTTTCCAACATGGTATCAGAGCCACCCTAGGGCTCTCCACCCCCCCCCCCCTTCCCAACCCGCCTCCCTCTTCTCGGCATCACCGCCGCCTCTCTCTATCTCACGTCGCCGCCGCCTCTCTCTCTCTCTATCTCATCGCCCCACCGCCGTCGGAGGTCCCAGCCCTCCACGCCACAGCCGGAGGTTCCAGCCCTCCACCGCCGGACTTCACAGCCAGCCGCCAGAGGAGATCCCAGCCCCCAGCTGCTCCAGCCCACCGGCGGAACCACCAGCTGCTGATATCGCCCCTTTGGGTGCGTGAACAACCACCCGCGCAAGGTCCCTAAGCGGCTCCCAGCCGCTGAAAGGGCTGTCGGCCTCTTGTGAGGCGTGCCCTAGTTCCTTCCTCGTACGTTCTATGGATTTGAGTGTGTAACGTCTACATACGCACTCAAATACGATGTAGTTGTTGTTGACATTCAGCATCACGTCTACACATCCTAGTTCTTCTCCAAGCGGCAATATGTCAGAATCAAAAGTTGATATGCCCTCCACCGGCGCGTTCAAAGGTCCTGCGCCAATAGTCAAGATGGACGGGTCTAACTATGAGCTATGGGCTATGCAGTTCATGAGCCTCATGAAGTCGAATGGTAAGAAGCACATTCTTACCGAGGATGAACCCGCAGAGAAGACTGGGATCTATGCTTCATGGGAGGCTGATGATTCCTATGCGAAGGTCTGGTTGTCCGGTACCTTGACGATGGAGATTGCTAACGACGTCCTCCATCAGCCCATTGCTAAGGCAATGTGGGACATTCTTGCCGCCACATATTCGCAGGTGCGAAATGAGACGAAGATGTTGCAGCTTCAGCACGACATATTCACAATGAAGCAGAATGACAGACCTCTCCATTCTCTTTACACATCTCTAAGAGGGATGTTTGAGAAGTTATACAGTATCATCCCTCTCACTGCAACTCCTGAGCAGCAGAAGGCGTTTCGAAACGCCACCATGGTTGGTGTTCTACTTGCGGCTCTTGACCCTGAGTATGATGCAGCTCGATCTCAGATTCTCGCGGATGCAGTTATTCCTCCAGTTGAAGATGTTTACAGAAGGCTTAGTCGCATTCCAGTTTCCTCTAGCTCTTCTACTCCACCCCCTTCAGCGATGGCAGTCTCGGTGGGAGAGGTGGACAACCATCTGGCCGTGGTCGTGGACGTGGCCGTGGACCCCAGGGAAGGGGTGGTCGCTTCAGTCAGACATGCTCCTATTGTCACCGCACAGGACACTCGGAGGAGACATGCTATTCGAAGCATGGATTTCCAGCATCGGCACGTATTGCAGAGCACTCTCAGCCTCCATTGATTTCTACTGCAGATAGTCGATTTGACGAACTTGTGGCCCGTCTCCGAGATATTATGCCACATGCTTCTGGTGATTCGTCTGGTGGCTCCTCAGATATTGCTGCCACTGCCTCTGCCAGTTCATCCGCAGCCGCAAGCTCCTCAGGTAGATCTACTACACCTCATGATATATCTGACTGGATTATTGATTCCGGAGCCACACATCATCTCTACCGAGATAGAGGTAGATTACAGGACTACAGGGACATTCCTCCCGGTCGTTCAGTGCAGATCGCAGATGGTACCCATTCGCCCCTTGTTGGACAGGGGGAGGTTTTCCTATCCTCCACTTTGCAATTACAGAACGTTCTGCATGCTCCTGAGTTCTCAATGAATTTGCTATCTATCAGTCAGATTACGAAGAATTTGAATTGTCGTGCTATATTTGACCCGTCTTCTCTCATTTTTCAGGACATACTCACGGGCAAGGTGATTGGTTGTGGCTCTGAGCAGAATGGTTTGTATCGACTGGTTCGGGATTCCTATGCTGGCGTCTCCTCTCATTCTGCTGGACCAGTCTCTCCGTACATTTGGCACCTCCGATTTGGTCACCTTCCACTTCAGAAAATGCGCCATCTTCTGCCTCAGATCTCTCCTAGTTCTTCGTTTCGATGTGAAGCGTGTCAGTTGGGAAAGCATCACAGGTCGAGCTTCCCACGTCGTCTGAGTCGGAGCAGTAGCTCCCCTTTTGAGTTGTTACATATAGATATATGGGGTCCAAGTCGTGTTCCCGATCATCAGGGACATAGGTTTTATCTTGTGGTAGTGGATGATTTCTCTCGTGTGTATTGGGTCTTTCTTTTGAAAAATAAATCTGAAGCAGGAAATGTGATCAAGAACTTGATTAATGAAGTGCTCAATGTCTTTTCTGCAAATGTCAAATATGTTCGGACAGATAATACCCTTGAATTCTGTACACGCTCACTTTTACAATTCCTTTCATCAAAGGGCATTATTCACCAAACCACTTGTGCATATACCTCACAACAAAATGGTGTCGCGGAAAAAAAGCATCGCCATCTCTTAGATATTACTCGTACACTGTTGATTCAGAGTTGTGCCCCTATTTCTTTCTGGGGCGATGCTGTTCTTACTGCTTGTTATCTGGTCAACCGAATGCCATCCTCAGTCCTTGGTGAAAAGATACCTATGTCCATTATTTTTCCAAAAAAGGAGTTATTTTCACTAACTCCACGTGTCTTTGGTACTGTGGCTTTTGTGCATCGTCTATCTCCCGGACTTGACAAACTCTCTCCTAGAGCAGTCAAGTGCATCTTTGTTGGTTATTCCAGAACTCAGAAGGGCTACCGGTGTTATGATCCTGCAACTAAGAGGTACTTCGTGAGTGCTGATGTCACTTTCTTTGAGTCTGTCATGCATTTCTCTCCTGCAGGTGATAGAATGGTACCATCCACTACCACTGATGATATCTATGTTCCTCTACCACCTACATTTAGTACACCTGAGTCCACGCCAGCACCTGAGTCGTCCCCTGGGTCTGTCTCCACACCAGCACCACTTCCACCACCTCCACCATCTCCTCCACCTCCACCCATTCCACGGCCTATCATATCACCATTACCTATGTTCTATACACGCCGGTCAGGTCCTGCTCAGACTACGCAGCAGCCGATCATCACGCCTCAGGTATGTTCAGATGGCATTACTACTGACGGCTCAGATTTGGTACATGTGCAGGATCCTTCAGTACAGGCAGACACTAGCCCATCCAGTACAACAGATGATGATCTTGATGTTCCGATTGCTATTCGGAAGCAGAGGAGGCAATGTACCTCGTACACATTCGCTTCACAGGTTTTTTTTCACCGTCTCATTGGGGATTTTCAGAGATTTGTCACAGCCTTGTCTTCCGTGGATATACCACGGACATACCAGGAAGCCTTACAGAATGAATGCTGGATATTAGCAATGGAGGAGGAAATGAGGGCCCTACAGTCTCGTGGCACTTGGTCGTTGGTCCCTGCACCTTCTGATGCATCCATTGTGAGCTGTAAATGGGTCTTCACAGTCAAATATCATGCAGATGACACGTTGGATAGATACAAAGCACGCTTGGTTGCCTGTGGGTTTACACAAACCTACGGTGTGGATTACATGGATACTTTCTCTCCAGTGGCGAGGCACTCTACACTTCGTATTCTATTATCTGTTGCTGTGGTACGTGATTGGAGCATATCTCAACTGGATGTAAAGAATGTTTTTCTGTACGGTGACCTACAGGAGGAAGTCTACATGCAGCAGCCACCTGGGTTTACTGCTGAGGGGGAGAAGCACATGGTCTGTAGACTTTACAAGGCGATATATGGCCTCAAACAGAGTCCCAAAGCATGGTCCCAGAAGTTGTCTAACCTGATTGAGCAACAGGGATTCAAAAGGTCAAATGTCGATCACTCATTGTTTGTCCAGAAGTCATCGGCAGGTACGGTTGTCATTATGGTCTATGTGTATGATATTCTTGTTACAGGAGATGATGTTCAGGGCATAAAGAGGGCGAAGGCATTCCTAGGCAGTCAGTTCGTTACAAAGGATCTTGGAACCCTAAGATATTTTCTGGGGTTGGAATTTGCAAGGAATGCACAAGGCTTGGTGATGACACAACGGAAGTATATTACAGACTTCCTGATTGAGACTGGCATGGATGGGTGCAAACCATCAAGTATTCCCATGGACCCCAGCATGAAGCTGTATGATGGTGATACAGATGAAGTGGATAAGAGGAGATATAGAGAAATGGTGGGCAAACTCCTCTACATTACCATTACTCGTCCAGACATTGCATTTGTTGTTAGCAGGGTGAGTCAATTTATGGAGCAGCTAAGACAGGTTCACATGGATGCTATACACATGATACTGAGATATCTGAAGTCTTCTCCAGGGTCAGGGCTGCTATTCAGGAAGGGCACAGACTTATCTGTCTCAGCGTGTGCAGATGCAGACTATGCAGGATGTCCTAAGGACCGAAAATCAACCTCAGGGTTTGCGGTGTTTGTTGGAGGCTCTTTGGTTTCTTGGAAAAGCAAGAAACAAACTGTTGTGGCAAGGTCCAGTGCCCAATCCGAATATAGGGCCATGGCTCAAGCCAGCACGGAAATGATGTGGGTTCGTTCTGTACTAGAAGATCTACATGTAGTTGTGCCCCTGCCTATGAAGCTCCAATGTGACAATCAGGCAGCATTATTTATTGCCAACAATCCAACTTTCCATGAAAGGACCAAGCATATTGAAGTTGACTGCCATTACACGAGGGACTTGATCTAGAGAGGATTGATATCTACTGCACATGTGAGCTCGGGAGATCAGACAGCAGATATATTCACCAAGCCACTGCTCAGAGGACCATTTCAGAGATGTTCATCCAAGCTGAGCATGATAGATATCTATGCTCCACCTTAAGGGGGAGTGTAGAGATAGTTCGTAGTTTCATTATTTCTTTATGTAGTTTATCGTTATTTCTTTATCTTATATAGACCTCTCTGTAATTTACCCTTTAGGTCTCTCCCTATATCAGAGAGCCTAGGGTTTTCTGAACCAATAACAAAGACTCTTTTCCAACAGTTATATATGAGAAATGTTGGGATAATGGGTGAGCATGGGAGGTACATACAAATAACTTGAAAACCTTTTTACATTGCAAGTACATGTAAATTTTAGATGATTATGCCTTTCTACTTGCCTCTTTTGCAATCACTTTAAATACCATTTTTTATAATAATATGATATATGGGAGTACCAGCGCTCGCTGATGCCCCTTCGTTCCTAACATATTTTGGCAGGTAAGGAGCATGTTGCTCAATAACTATTAATGACTTCAGGTGATAGTGTATATATCAGACGGTACATTTCTTTTGTTCAATTTTTGTTTCAGTTTATGATGTAATATGCTTCCTTCCTCTTCAGTCATATATTTTGGGATCTACATGTACATTGTAATGATTTTTTTGTTACATGTAATATTATATGGAAATGAATGAATGTTGGTGGCACTTCTTCTTGTCTATGTGGTTTATTCATTAAATGTGAATGTCATAGCAACCAAAAAAAATCCCTGAACTTTCAATACTTCTGCGATCACATGTGAAAGTAATGGTACGAACGTGAGTAAATGGGTACTCGAATCCGAGGGGTTCACATGATGTTACTAGAACCCTTCTCATTCAGAGTCGTGCTCTGCATTCTTTTTGGGGTGATGTTCTTACGGAATGCTATCTTATTAATTGCATGCCATCGTCGGTCTTAGTTGAAAAAAATCCATTCTTTCTTGATTTTCCTGAGAAAGAATTATTCTTTCCTGCTCCTCGTGTGTTTGGTTCGGTCGCTTTTGTCCATCAATTGTCTCCAGGTATTGACAAGCTCTCTCCTAGAGCAAGCAATTGTGTATTTGACGGGTACTCCACGACTCAAAAAGGGTATAGATGTTATGATCCAATACACGAGAAGTATTATGTTAGTGCCGATGTCACTTTTTTTGAGTATCCACCTTCACCACCTCTTTCACCACCATCACCCTCACCTCCTCCTATTCCCTCAACTCCCATTATTCATGGCCCACCTTTGCTGCATCACTACATCCATCGACGTACTTCTTCTCAGGGTCAACGCTCATCATCTAGCGCGCATGAGGTATGTTCTGAATACATAGTTCCTAACGATGGGTCTCCTGGTCTGCTTCAGGAGGGTCCTTTACAGGGGACAGACATGGAGGTAGATGGTCTAGACTTACATTTTATGCTTCGGAAGCATAAGTGTAGTTGCGCATCATATCCTTTAGCATACATGGTCTCCTTTGATCGCTTGACTGGGGAGTTCAGGAACTTCGCAGTTGCATTGTCTGCCGTGGATATTCCATGGAACTATTAGGATACTTTGAAGGATATTTGGCGGCGATTAGCTATGGAAGAAGAGATGGCCGCCTTACAGTCCCGTGGTATCTGGAGCTTGGTTCCTGCTCCTAAGGGAGCTTCTGTCGTTAGTTGCAAGTGGGTGTTTACTGTTAAACACCATGCAGATGGGAGTCTTGTGAACCCCTCAGGATCCGGGTACCCGTTTACGACAAAATTCGCAATATTTCATTCGCATTGATCGCAGAAGTTGCAGAAAAACAGGGAAAATTTTTCGCGCATTTATGACATTCAATTCCAACACATAACCACAAAGTAAAAGAGACACATAACACCAAAATTTCTTTTCATTAACATTCATATCAATTTACAATATGTACAAGGATCTTCCATTTTACAACATATATCACAAGTGCGATACAAAAGAGATAGCATATACATCACCAACTAGACAAAAACTGAGACAAAGTACTTCATACCATCTAGTGTATACTCTGTCTACAGGAAGCACGTATAGCTACTGAGCTGCTACTAAACTGCAGGTTGTTTGCCTGCCAAACACGTTAGGAAAGAAGAGGCGTCAGCAATCGCTGATACCTCCCAAAAACTTATAAAAATAACTAGACATTTTAATATGTGCAAAAGCAAGCAAGTAGAAAGGTGGAAAGTAAAGTTTACATCTACTTGCGTAAGTAAAAGGGTTTTTCAGGCTATTTGTAAGCGTCTCAAATGTTTGTCCCATAACCCAACATTTCCCACATGTGACATATTTATAGAGTAGTTGAGTATTCATGAGTGTATGAGTGTAAGCACATATATCATTTTCTTCAGAGTTCACATTGGTGAGTGATAATGGAAAAGTTAAGATTGGAAAGATCTCTTAATTTAATTAAATTCTTGGATAGATAGAATAGTCATTTCCTACTGATCCCAACTTTTGATCGTAACTTCTCCAATTCTTAACTTCAATGTTTCAGATATAACTCCAGATGATGTAGATGTAGATATGGATGATCTAGATATAGAATCACCAAGTCTGTTGGCGAAGTAAACTCAAGCGGTGAAGAAGCCTACAAATGGCTCTTCCGTCTCGCCCTCTAATTGAAAGCGCGGTCCAATAGAGGGATAGGTCTACTCCCAAACTACGCCACTGAGACGGGTGAGAGAGACTCCCTAGAAAAGTCGCTCTAAAAACCTGCCCGACTAGTACGGGCGAACGAGCTCGTACGTAAAACTGAAAACCAAGGATCCCCCGCCTGGGTATCCTAAAAGACAGGGTCAGCAGAACTGGTCTAAAGTCTGGATCCCAACGAAGCGTAAAACACTGCGAGCTCGCGTAAAATCCGAAAAGGGACTGGGATCCTAGACCCGCGTACTTGGCGGCCGCTGCCCTAACTGGGCTTCCTTTCCTCCGCCCAGGTGAGAGTCACCGCGCTCTCGCACGGTCTGGTGTATAAGTCACCATGACCGGCACTAATGATTTGTTATCATGATTCCCCGAAAACTAACTATCTCCAAGATTTCAGTGTAATATAGATCACATTAATGCTAATGATGGAAAAGGATTTCCACACCCCAGTAGTGAGATTATAATAAGCTAACTCTCATAGTTAGAGATTTGTAGATAAAACTTGGAGATATGGATAGGTATTGCACTTTGAACGTACTTGGACACATAATATTTGTGTTCAACCAAAGATATTATGATTTAAAATAAGGGTAGTAAGATTATAGAGAAACAGACCTTGCTTATGGAATTATGTTTGATAGTAATTATAGCAGGATCTTATACTGACCCCTAAATATTATCCTAAGCATGTTATTCCTATCTCTTATTGTAAATACGATGTCGGGAAATCTGTATAAACTAACATCAACTGAAATCCCAACTTTCCTGATGTTTTTTTTAACCACACTTTCAATACTCAACTTCAAGTAATGTGAAACTAAACATATCACGTATACATTGGTTTACATAACAGTTCCAGCCTCTAAGTTTTAATGTATCTATAAAAAAACACTCAATTTTCCCTTAATAGTCTAGTTCGAATGTTGGGATGACCTTCCGCAAAATAGAATTACTTTCCGTTAAGTTACGACAAGGTGCATGGTATATTTTCATGCATTCTTTGTGAAAGGAAGACAAATATTATAAAGCTACAGATGGACCTGCCATGCTTTGTCATACTGAGGCACTGGTGTAAAGTTTACACATATCCATAAGTGACAGAAAGTGATAAGAAAATGTAGCTCGATCTGATTTGTAATAAGAGTACCAGATGTGATGTTTGTGTGGCACAATTCAATGATAACGTGAAGTAATGTCATTCAAGATGACCAGGACATGTTCAATAGTTTTGGACACCAAAGTTCGAAAGTGTACAAAATTACAAGAGCCTTACAAAAAGAGGAAGGGAAGGTCACGAAATATTAGAAGATTTTTTTTTTGAATGATATGATGATTTTTTATAGGACCAAAAGTTGATTTCTTTATAGCATGTTGTTGCGGACCAAAAAAAACAATGACAGGTATCTTCCTATCCTTAATTTTTTAAAAGCTTATTTGTTAGATTTTTTTACCACTTCCAGTACCGAATATATTTGGATAAAAAATTTTTTTTACTTGAATAAATAATCCATAATTTCTCTGATTCTATTGTACGGTTATTGCCCCATGAGCTTTTGCATGGGTGCACATGCTCCCACTGAAACCCAATCGATGATCATTTTTTTTAAAAAAAATATCATTAGTTTACAGTAGATACATGACATGTCAAGGAATCAATTTCAGACCTAAATTGCATTTTTTTTGAAATTACATTCCTCACATATAATCCAAAAATTTCCAATAAAAATGGGGTCAATTGTGAGAACTCATGTATGGCAGCAAAAGAGGGATGGAATTGTACCTATTTGATCCTTCAATTTGAAGAAGATCTTGCATGCATGTGGAAATTGGTTGAATCAGAGGCTCCAACTGCAGATTGAGAGCAGTTCCAGGGGGGAAATTTGCTGGAGAATGCAGCAGCAACTGCCTCTTGTGGTTGGCAGTTGTTGGAGGAGGCAGCAACCCAACTGCTGTAGATGCAACAACAGTTGTGATTGCTAATGAATGCCTGGACAGCGGCAAAAAAGGAGAAGGGGATTCCCTTTTTGATGGAAATTGGAGAGAAGAAATAGGAAGGAATGTTACGGTTGTGCTTGTGTGTTATATATATAAGGGTTGGAGGCTCTTAGTTGTTGGCCAAATGGAAGAGAAGAGAGGTCCAAGTGGAAAAAAAATGGAGGGCAAGTGGAGGCTGTTAGTGAGAGAATAAAATTCTCTCTCTTCTTTTTCCCAACGGCAGTTTCTGTGCACAGAGTTTATAAATTATATATTTTATTATATATATATATATTTTTGAACAGGCTACAGTTATATATTTATTTAATTAATTTCAAGTCTCTTTACTTAACATACTTAAAAATTGAACGTACGCGCATCTCGGGCCTCTGATTTCGGCGTGCAATATCCCATTTCGATCGTCTCAGAATGACGGTCAATATGAGTATAATGTTGATATACTTTCGGTCGGATTTTGAATACCCGAAATTTTCGGATACGGATTTTGTTTAAGGTTAAATTTTACGATTTAAAAATATCAAACGACCTCCGATTGACAAACGGTCGATTCCGTTGATCTTGTGTCGTCGAATCGGATCTAATGACGGTCTCGGTTTGTTTCGCGGTTTCCGAATTTGCGTTGTGGCTTTTCGCGGCACGCATTACGAAACGACCGCTTTTTGGTCGTTTTTTCCCGAACGACTTTTGATTCATGATCAATTGGTCGTTTTAGGTTGTTTAGTATTGACCGACAACATTATTGGGTTCATTGGACCCAAAATCGGACGAGTTCGGGTTTGTTAGGATATGGATGTTACAATTATAAAAACCTCAAAGGGAGTCTCGTTCTCGAGACTCGAGTTAAGGCTTATTATGTGTTTTGGGTTTCATTTGACCATAAAAACCTCAAAGGGTTTTGAACCCCATAAAAACCTCAAAGAGAAAACAAGCCATATATTTATCATGTATCTAATTACAAAAGCTTGTTTTGATGATTACATCAGAAAAGCTGCGGGTATCGTGCCCGCATGTCGGCTTCGGTCTCCCATGTCGCTTCCTCGACGTCGTGTCGGTGCCACAACACCTTGACCAATGGAATCTCCTTGATGCGAAGCTTCTTCACAGCATGGTCAAGTATCTGAACTGGCTTCTCCTCATAAGTCAGATCTGGCTCTACGTCGAGATTCTCGTAATTGATGATATGCCGGGGGTCGTGCACATACTTCCTCAGGTTGGATACGTGGAAGACGTCATGGATAGCTGAAAGATGTGGAGGAAGGGCTACTCGGTAGGCCACTTTCCCTACTCGAGCAAGAATCTCGAATGGTCCAACATATCGTGGTGCCAACTTGCCACGAACACTGAATCTCTGCACTCCCTTCATGGGAGATACACGGAGAAATACCCAATCTCCCACCTGTAATTTACAGGGACGTCATTAGTATGTGATTATTTAGATGTCATACATATGTTATAATTGAATAGATGAAGAGGAAAGATTGGATTACCTGGAACTCCAAATCTCTTCTCCGACGGTCTGCATAGCTCTTCTGGCGGCTTTGTGCCGTCAGAAGCCTCCGTCTTACAAGATCAACAGCTCTCGCAGTCTCCTCCAAGAGATCTACGGAGTAGAGAGCATGGTCACCTACCTCACGCCAACTGAGAGGTGTGAGGCATCTCCGCCCGTATAGGGCTTCGAATGGTGCCATGCCAATGCTGGAGTGATAGTTGTTGTTGTATGTGAATTCTACCAAAGGCAGATGGTCCTTCCAGGACCCTTTCCACTCCAAAGTGCATGCGCGAAGTAGATCCTCAAGCGTCTGAATGGTGCGCTCACTCTGCCCGTCGGTCTGTGAATGATATGCAGAACTCATCTTCAGCTCTGTCTGTAGTGCTGACATGAACTGATGCCAATAATGAGATGTAAATCTCGAATTCCTGTCAGACACTACCTCTCGTGGTATACCATGCAGTCTGATGATGTTCTGCACATAGAGCTTAGCCACCTGGATGGAGTGTAAGTCGTGTTGACAGGTATGAAATGGGCTGACTTGGTCAACCTATCAACAACGACCCAAATGGAATCATGGCCTCCTGGCGTCTTCGGCAGACCTGTGACAAAATCCATTGAAATGCTCTCCCACTTCCATTCAGGATTGGGGAGAGACTGCAGTAATCCTGGTGGTCTCCTGTGCTCAGCCTTGACCATCTGACAGGTCGTGCATCTGCTAACATGTAGCGCCACATCGCGCTTCATTCCATCCCACCAGAAATGTCGACGCAGATCACGGTACATCTTCGTACTGCCTGGATGGATAGATAACCGTGAACTGTGTGCCTCATCGAGAATGTCTCTGCGAAGCTGCTCGTCATTGGGTACAACGACCCGTCCTGCCTTCCATAAAATAGACTCTGCCACGACAAAATCATCAACTTCGTCCTTGACGGCGCGCATGTATCTATCATGAATCCAAGGATCGATCTTCTGGCCCTCTACAATACGATCCCAAAGACTACTGTATCGTGGAGGCACGGCGGTAGAAATGGATACGCTCTCCTGAGGATGCCAATCGGTCAAAGCGGCAAACGTATCCCATGTATATAGCCAGTTCGCCGTACCATCAGCATGCGCTCTCCTGTTGAGTGCATCAGCCACCACGTTTCCCTTACCAGGATGGTAAGAGATCGTGCAATCATAATCCTTCAACAGCTTGAGCCATCTGCTTTGCCTCATGTTCAACTCCTTCTGATCAAAGATGTACTTCAGACTCTTGTGGTCTGTAAAGATCTCGAAGTTCACCCCATATAGGTAGTGGCGCCAGATCTTCAAGGCGAAGACAACTGCCGCCAATTCCAAGTCATGTGTGGGGTAGTTCCGCTCGTGCGGTCTCAACTGCCGTGATGCGTAAGCAATCACCTGTCCTCTCTGCATCAACACTGCTCCTAGACCTTCTCCAGATGCATCTGTGTAGACTGCATAGTCCTGAGTGCCTGAAGGAAGAGCAAGAATAGGCGTTGTAGTCAATCTCTCCTTCAGTGTCTGGAAGGCCTGCTCACATGAATCGTCCCAAATAAATGGAACTCCCTTCTGCGTCAGTCGTGCCAGAGGGCGAACAATGCGTGAAAATCCGCTGACAAAGCGTCTGTAATAGCCCGCTAATCCGAGGAAACTCCGAATCTGTGTAACTGTCTTGGGCTGCTCCCAAGACAAAACTGCATCTATCTTCGCAGGATCAACTGCAATGCCTGCTCCAGAAATGATATGCCCGAGAAATGAGACCTGGGATAACCAGAACTCACACTTGCTCAACTTGGCATATAGCTTGTGTTCCTCCAATGTATCTAAGACAATCCGTAGATCATTCGCATGATCCCATTCATTCCGTGAATAGATGAGCACATCATCGATGAACACCACTACAAACTTGTCCAAGTATGGACGGAAGATACGGTTCATCATATCCATGAAAGCCGCAGGTGCATTGGTGAGCCCAAACGGCATCACCACAAACTCGTAATGTCCATAGCGAGTCCTGAAAGCTGTCTTCGGAATATCTGACTCACGAATTCTCAGCTGATGGTAGCCTGAGCGAAGATCGATCTTCGAGAAAACCGAAGATCCCTGGAGCTGGTCAAACAAATCATCGATACGTGGCAAAGGATAACGGTTCTTCACCGTTCTCTTGTTCAGCTGCATGTAATCGATGCACAGTCACATAGATCCATCCTTCTTCTTGACAAATAGAACCGGAGCACCCCAAGGTGAAGTGCTCGGCCTCACGAGTCCCAAATCAAGTAACTCCTGCAACTATTCCTTCAGCTCCCTCAACTCGGTTGGTGCCATACGATATGGTGCCATAGAGATCGGTTGTGTATCTGGCAACAATGTGATCTCGAACTCAATTTCTCTCTCAGGAGGTAGCCCTGGTAGCTCATCAGGAAATACGTCAGGGTATTCTGATACTACTTGGATGTCATGTGTCATCGGCTCCTGATCAGATACCTTCCGAACAAAAGCAAGATATGAATCGCAACCCTAGTCAACAAGTCGCTGGGATCGCAACACTGAAATGTATTCCATAGTGGAGTCCTGTATAGTACCCTCAAAGGTGAACTCGGGGAAACCTGGAATCCTGAAGACAACTGTCTTCCTAAAACAATCAACTAGTGTATGATGAGTAGATAGCCAATCCATGCCTAAAATCAAGTCGAACTCATCAAGCTGCAGAAGTAGACAATCTGCGATCATCTCGTGACCGCCAATCAGTATGGGCAAGTGCCTGACGATCAGTGAAATAATGAATAACTGGCCACCTGACCCTCGGATGTGATACGGAGAAGAGAGAGTCTCCGCGACTCTACCTAAAGAAGCAAGTAGCCTCGAAGCAAGAAAAGATTGTGTCGCACCAAAATCAAATAAGACATGGAAAGGTTGGCCCAAGACTGAGACCATACCTTTCATCACAGTAGTCGCTGAACGTGCCTGCTCCTCAGTAACTGCGTGTATCTGCCCCTGCCTGGCTGGTGCGGCACTGGAACCTGCCACACTCTGCGTCTGTCGCTGCTGCGGTCGCCTGAAGTTGGAGCTCCTGCCACGGAAACTCCCTGAACGATGTGCCTGAGGCTGAGACTGTGAAGGCTGTGGCTGAGGCTCACCAGCTACCTGTGGGCACTGTGAGCGATAGTGTCCCCACTCGTGACATCGGTAACACCGGACTGGTCGAGTAGACGGAGTACCTGTGTCCGTGCTCCGATCTGGTCCTGCAGGTGGTCTATCTGCTCGCTGCGACCCAGATGGTCGAGCGGACTCTGTGCCACGTCCGGCGAGTGCTCCTCCTAGAGTAGTCGATGGAGAAGAGCGAGCACTGCCTGTGAATGACGAACCTGTAGGTCGGAACCGTCTGTCTGACCTCTGCTGCTGAAACGGTCGACGTATCGGTCCAAAATATCGTCGTGGTCTAGGCGCTGCTCCAGACGAGCTCCCGAAACGTCTCCCCCTGATGTCCTCGAACTTCTCCGCAGCTTCGATAGCCTCGGAGATAGATGTGATGTGTAGTCCTGCCAGCTTCTCCTGCATCTCCTCTCGCATACCGCCAATGAACTTTTCCAGATTCTCCTCTGGAAATGCGCCAGCTGCTCGTGTATGCCGTGACAGCTCTGTGTATCGGATAAAGTAATCTCTGGCAGTCATCTGTCCCTGACGAAGCTCTACAAAAAGTCGGCGCTGGGACTCCTTCCACTTCGCAGAAAAGAAGTGGGCTCTGAACTTTGTCTCGAAATCATCCCATGTAGGCTCTCGGCCTAACTCAGATACCACGGCATCCCACCATCTCTCAGCAAAGTCTGTAAGTGAGTACTCCACGAAGGATAGCCACGTGTCTCGTGGCGCGCGAATCATCCTGAGCACCTTCGTCACCTGCTTCAGCCACTGCTCAGCAACATCTGGTGTACATGTACCCTCAAACAAGGGTATGTTGGCGCGCTGGTAGGATGTGAAAATGGACTGGTGCTTGTGAATAGCTGAGTACTCGTGCGCACCCTCGTCTGCTAAGTCCACAGGGTCATGCTCCCTGTCAAAGTCTCCATCCTCCTGAGCTACATGCTCTGGTGCCTCCTCAAGTGGATCATCGGGATGAGGCTGCTCCACCTCAACGGTCTGGTGCTGGTCCTGTTGAATCCCATCCTGGGATGGATGGTACGTGAAATCTGACAGGTCCTCAAACCTTATCTCTATATCTGTCTGCCTGTCGGCAATCTCAGTCTGCTAGGCCAAAATCTGCTCCTGCTGACCTCGCATGGCAGCCTGCTGTTGCTGGAGGTCAGTGAGGGCAGTCAGTATACGTGCCAACTGGTCAGCCGTCTCCTGACCGGGTCGAGATGCCATGGCTCTGCATGAGAACCATAATTAGTCATAAAAATGCCCTAGACAGATATTTATCATAAATGCTTTTCTCTTCTTGGGATATAATATGAAAATTAATGAAATTGGTGACATATGTGGTTATTGAATATGAATGTCATATTTCCCTTCTCGAACTCACGACAAGTCGGAAGACTGTCGCTATCCGAGAACTTAATGCCATCGAAATTGTAATACCGCGAATGTGCGTGTCGGGGTACTACTACTCTGATACCAAATTTGTGAACCCCTCAGGATCCGGGTACCCGTTTACGACAAAATTCGCAATATTTCATTCGCATTGATCGCAGAAGTTGTAGAAAAACAGGGAAAATTTTTCGCGCATTTATGACATTCAATTCCAACACATAACCACAAAGTAAAAGAGACACATAACACCAAAATTTCTTTTCATTAACATTCATATCAATTTACAATATGTACAAGGATCTTCCATTTTACAACATATATCACAAGTGCGATACAAAAGAGATAGCATATACATCACCAACTAGACAAAAACTGAGACAAAGTACTTCATACCGTCTAGTGTATACTCTGTCTACAGAAAGCATGTATAGCTACTGAGCTGCTACTAAACTGCAGGCTGTTTGCCTGCCAAACACGTTAGGAAAGAAGAGGAGACAGCAATCGCTGATACCTCCCAAAAACTTATAAAAATAACTAGACATTTAAATATGTGCAAAAGCAAGCAAGTAGAAAGGTGGAAAGTAAAGTTTACATCTACTTGCGTAAGTAAAAGGGTTTTTCAGGCTATTTGTAAGCGTCTCAAATGTTTGTCCCATAACCCAACATTTCCCACATATGACATATTTATAGAGTAGTTGAGTATTCATGAGTGTATGAGTGTAAGCACATATATCATTTTCTTCAGAGTTCACATTGGTGAGTGATAATGGAAAAGTTAAGATTGGAAAGATCTCTTAATTTAATTAAATTCTTGGATAGATAGAATAGTCATTTCCTACTAATCCCTACTTTTGATCATAACTTCTCCAATTCTTAACTTCAATGTTTCAGATATAACTCCAGATGATGTAGATGTAGATATGGATGATCTAGATATAGAATCGCCAAGTCTGTTGGCGAAGTAAACTCAAGCGGTGAAGAAGCCTACAAATGGCTCTTCCGTCTCGCCCTCTAATTGGAAGCGCGGTCCAATAGAGGGATAGGTCTACTCCCAAACTACGCCACTGAGACGGGTGAGAGAGACTCCCTAGAAAAGTCGCTCTAGAAACCTGCCCGACTAGTACGGGCGAACGAGCTCGTACGTAAAACTAAAAACCAAGGATCCCCCGCCTGGGTATCCTAAAAGGCAGGGTCAGCGGAACTGGTCTAAAGTCTGGATCCCAACGAAGCGTAAAACACTGCGAGCTCGCGTAAAAACCGAAAAGGGACTGGGATCCTAGACCCGCGTACTTGGCGGCCGCTGCCCTAACTGGGCTTCCTTTCCTCCGCCCAGGTGAGATTCACCGCGCTCTCACACGGTCTGGTGTAGAAGTCACCATGACCGGCACTAATGATTTGTTATCATGATTCCCCGAAAACCAACTATCTCCAAGATTTCAGTGTAATATAGATCACATTAATGCTAATGATGGATAAGGATTTCCACACCCCAGTAGTGAGATTATAATAAGCTAACTCTCACAGTTAGAGATTTGTAGATAAAACTTGGAGATATGGATAGGTATTGCACTTTGAACGTACTTGGACACATAATATTTGTGTTCAACCAAAGATATTATGATTTAAAATAGGGGTAGTAAGATTATAGCGAAACAGACCTTGCTTATGGAATTATGTTTGATAGTAATTATAGCAGGGTCTTATACTGACCCCTAAATATTATCCTAAGCATGTTATTCCTATCTCTTATTGTAAATACGATGTAGGGAAATATGTATAGACTAACATCAACTGAAATCCCAACTTTCCTGATGTTTTTTTTAACCAAACTTTCAATACTCAACTTCAAGTAATGTGAAACTAAACATATCACGTATACATTGGTTTACATAACAGTTCCAGCCTCTAATTTTTAATGTATCTATAAAAAAACACTCAATTTTCCCTTAATAGTCTAGTTCGAATGTTGGGATGACCTTCCGCAAAATAGAATTACTTTCCGTTAAGTTACGACAAGGTGCTTAGTATATTTTCATGCATTCTTTGTAAAAGGAAGACAAATATTATAAAGCTACAGATGGACCTGCCATGCTTTGTCATACTGAGGCACTGGTGTAAAGTTTACACATATCCATAAGTGACAGAAAGTGCAAAGAAAATGTAGCTCGATCTGATTTGTAATAAGAGTACCAGATGTGATGTTGGTGTGGCACAATTCAATGATAACGTGAAGTAATGTCATTCAAGATGACCAGGACATGTTCAATAGTTTTGGACACCAAAGTTCGAAAGTGTACAAAATTACAAGAGCCTTACAAAAAGAGGAAGGGAAGGTCACGAAATATTAGAAGATTTTTTTTTGAATGATATGATGATTTTTTATAGGACCAAAAGTTGATTTCTTTATAGCATGTTGTTGCAGACCAAAAAAAAACAATGGCACGTATCTTCCTATCCTTAAATTTTTAAAAGCTTATTTGTTAGATTTTTTTACCACTTCCAGTACCGAATATATTTGGATAAAAAAAATTTTTTACTTGAATAAATAATCCATAATTTCTCTGATTCTATTGTACGGTTATTGCCCCATGAGCTTTTGCATGGGTGCACATGCTCCCACTGAAACCCAATCGATGATCATTTTTTAAAAAAAAATATCATTAGTTTACAGTAGATACATGACATGTCAAGGAATCAATTTCAGACCTAAATTGCATTTTTTTGAAATTACATTCCTCACATATAATCCAAAAATTTCCAATAAAAATGGGGTCAATTGTGAGAACTCATGTATGGCAGCAAAAGAGGGATGGAATTGTACCTATTTGATCCTTCAATTTGAAGAAGATCTTGCATGCATGTGGAAATTGGTTGAATCAGAGGCTCCAACTGCAGATTGAGAGCAGTTCCAGGGGGGAAATTTGCTGGAGAATGCAGCAGCAACTGCCTCTTGTGGTTGGCAGTTGTTGGAGGAGGCAGCAACCCAACTGCTGTAGATGCAACAACAGTTGTGATTGCTAATGAATGCCTGGACAGCGGCAAAAAAGGAGAAGGGGATTCCCTTTTTGATGGAAATTGGAGAGAAGAAATAGGAAGGAATGTTACGGTTGTGCTTGTGTGTTATATATATAAGGGTTGGAGGCTCTTAGTTGTTGGCCAAATGGAAGAGAAGAGAGGTCCAAGTGGAAAAAAATTGGAGGGTAAGTGGAGGCTGTTAGTGAGAAAATAATTTCTCTCTCTTCTTTTTCCCAACGGCAGTTTCTGTGCACAGAGTTTATAAATTATATATTTTATTATATATATATATTTTTGAACAGGCTACAGTTATATATTTATTTAATTAATTTCAAGTCTCTTTACTTAACATACTTAAAAATTGAACGTACGCGCATCTCGAGCCTCTGATTTCGGCGTGCAATATCCCATTTCGATCGTCTCAGAATGACGGTCAATATGAGTATAATGTTGATATACTTTCGGTCGGATTTTGAATACCCGAAATTTTCGGATACGGATTTTGTTTAAGGTTAAATTTTACGATTTAAAAATATCAAACGACCTCCGATTGACAAACGGTCGATTCCGTTGATCTTGTGTCGTCGAATCGGATCTAATGACGGTCTCGGTTTGTTTCGCGGTTTCCGAATTTGCGTTGTGGCTTTTTGCGGCACGCATTACGAAACGACCGCTTTTTGGTCGTTTTTTCCCGAACGACTTTTGATTCATGATCAATTGGTCGTTTTAGGTTGTTTAGTATTGACCGACAACATTATTGGGTTCATTAGACCCAAAATCGGACGAGTTCGGGTTTGTTAGGATATGGATGTTACAAGTCTGGATCGATACAAAACCAAACTAGTTGCTTGTGGATTTACTCAAACATATGGAGTGGATTACCTATACATTCTCCTCGGTGGCTCGCCATTCTACGCTACAAATTCTTCTTTCTGTTGATGTGGTACGTGACTGGTCTCTCTTCCAGCTTGATCTTAAAAATGCTATTCTGTATAGGGACCTACAGGAAGAAGTCTTCATGCAGCAGTCTCCTGGGTTTGCTGCTGAGGGGGAGTATCCGCATGTTTGCAGACTTCATAAGGCAATATATGGCCTTAAACAGAATCCTAGGGCATGGTTACAGAAGCTCTCGGACTTAATTGAGAAGCAAGTATTTAAGAGGTCGAATGCAGATCATTCATTATTTGTACAGAGAACTCCTAGAGGCACGGTGGTTATTATGGTATATGTTGACGACATACTTGTTACAGGTGGCGATGTGCAGGAGATACAAAGGGCTAAAGAATTTCTGGGCCGACAATTTGTTACCAAGGATCTTGGTACCGTACGGTATTTCTTGGGATTAGAGTTTGCCATAAATGAGCAGGGTCTTGTAATGACCCAACGGAAGTATGTGACAGATATGTTGGTTGAGACAAGAATGATTGGATGTAGACCTGCTACCACTCCTATGGACCACAGTATGAGGCTATATGATGATGATACAAAGGAGGTGGACCGGAGAAGATACAAAGAAATAGTGGGGAAGCTTCTTTATGTTACTATAACCAGGCCGGATATCTCATTTACAGTTAGCCGAGTAAGTCAATTTATCGAACAACCTCGACAGGTACACATGGATGATGTATATATGATTTTGAGGTACCTAAAGTCTTCTACAGGTTCATGCATGGAAGGAAATATCGTAATATCGGCGATATATCGCCGATATATCGATATCAAGATGAGACCGATATGGGTACCTATATGGCGATATATTCTCCTTTTCAGGCATTTCCTTCACAAAAGTGTGTCGATATGGGCGATATTTCGACGATATATCGCCGAAATATCGTGAAAATATCGTATCGATACGATATCGAAATCGATATGACCTTCCATGGGTGCAGGATTCTTATTCAGGAAAGGGGCAACATTTAAGGTTACTACATGGGTCGATGCTGACTATGCAGGATGTCCAAAGGATAGAAAGTCTACTTCGGGCTTTACGGTCTTTGTTGGTAACTCTCTTGTCTCTTGGAATAATAAGAAGCAAATTATAGTTGCCAGGTCCAGCGCTGAGTCTAAATATAGGGTTATGGAACAAGCTAGTACAGAAATGAAGTGGGTCCGAGCAGTTCTAGCAGATTTACATATAGATGCACCTATTCTTATGCAGCTACAATGGGATAACCAGGCGGCTATGTTCATTGCAAACAATCCTACATTCCATGAGAGAACCAATCATATTGAAGTGGATTGACACTATACAAGGGATATGATTCAGAAAGGTTTTATCTCTACCTCTCATGTTAGCTCTGGGGATCAAACTGCAAATATCTTCATTAAGGCTTTGCTCATAGGCTCTTTTCAGAAATGTGCATCCAAGCTGAGCATGATTGACATCTATGCTCCATCTTGAGAAAGTGTGTAGAGTTATATTTATGTTACTATATTGTTTTTCCTAATCCTCTACTTCTTCGGTCTATCTTATGTAATTTGCCCATAGGCCTCTCCTCTATAAAAGAGAGCCTAGGGTTCATGGAATAAATTATCTTCGTTATTCTTCTCCCAACAGGGATGCCACCCTCTTTTCTTTCGAAAAAATACTAAGGATGAATTGCAAGATGGATATATTGGGATAAATTGTCTCAGTGGATATACATTGAAAATGACAGAAGTAAATATTATGAGTAAATTTGAATATATTAGTAGATGAATTCTTTGGTTATTATGCCATAATTGTTTCATGAAAATTGTATGTGGGAGATACACATATTTTGAAATTCCATCGAATTTCAATGAAATTTAAGGCCAAGCATTTTGATCCATAGAGCATAGTAGGTCTCACAGCTGCTTTGCAATACTTTCTTTTGATTTACGAAGGAATTTTCTTATCACATAGAATAGTGAAGGCTCCTCTCCGCTTTATCTAACCTGCATTTATAATATGAGTAGCATCTCAATCAATTTCCTCGTCGTGTTACAAAAAAGATCCCAAAAATCTAAAAGAATCTTTCTTGTATGTGTTATATTCCCTAATCATTACCTTGATTCCTACACCAATACTTCAATAAATGTGCACTCCATATATTCTGTTTTATCCCTACTTAAAAGCATGTCTCCAAACGTCAAGTTTCTCATTTACTCCAACTTTAATCTAATCAACCACCACAATATCGTCGACAAACAACATACAAAATGTGACTAGTCAACTCGTGCATAGACAAAGTAAAAAGAAAAGGACTCAAAGCCGAACCTCGATGCAGACCGATGATGATGTCAAAATAGTCAGTCGTCCCAGACTGGATCATTAAACAAGATGAATACATGTACATGTCCTTTACAAGGTTAATGTCACGGACAAGTACTTGTCTCTTCTCTAAAACTTTCAAAAAGATCTCCCGTGGAACTGAATCATAATTCATAAATCTTCTCCAAATCCATAAAAATCATACGGAGTTCTTCATATTAGCTCTATAAATCTCCAATGTTCTCCTCAACAGATGGATAGCTTCAATAGTTAAACGACATGGCATGAATCTGAATTGGTTTTCTACTACTTTGTAAACTTGTCTTGGCCATTTTCAATCATGTGTTCTCAAATTTTCATGGTATGGATAATTAGTTTGATATGTATGTAATTTGAACAATTTTGAATATCTCTTTTATTTTTGTAAAGAGGTACTAGGATGCTTTTTCTCCATTCTTCAGGCATTTCCATACTTCACTTAATAACATTGAATAAATTTGTAAGTCAAGTCATGTCACTTTCACATATAACTCTCCATACTGCTATAGGAATGTCATCAGGTCTTACATCTTTTCCGGATTTCATAATCTTCAAAGCCTCCTCTACTTCTTTCCTTTGTATTCATCTATAGCTTGCATGATTCAGGTTACTTTTGCTAGGAGCTAGATCTCCCAAAGTGATCTCTTTATTTCCTTCCCCAATGAAAAGCTTATCGAAATACGACTTCCATCTAGTTTATATATCCTTCTGAGTAACAAGCACCTGTCATTTCTCATCCTTAATGCACCTCACTTGAGTAAGATCTTTGATTTTTCTTTCCTTTGCATTGGCTAATATGAATATATCCTCATGTCTTAAGCTTTTTTTTGTACAAAACTTTATAGGCTTTTGTCTTAGCTCCATTTATAGTGTTTTTTGCTTCCTTTTTTGCTATTGTGCAGTTTGTGATAGTTTCTTCGTTCGATCCTTATGCATGGCTTTAAAGCAAGCTATTTTAACTTTACGCTTCTATTGCACCCCTTCACTTCGCGACTAAACCTTCTTTTGGCTTAGAACTCCTCTTAAACCTTCTTTTGGCTTAGAACTCCTCTTTTTAGACTCATTATATATAAATAATTTTTGTTAAAGAAAAACCAAATCATATAACCCATGTGAAATGTGACATGCATCGTAAACTACTACAATAAGAAATGTTGCAAGTTTACAAATCCTGTCAAGCAACAATACATATAAAATCAAGGATCTAAGATTAGGATAACCAAGCCAGAACATTTAATCCAAACATGTAACATCTGAAATTTTGGAGCAACACTTGAAGTCTACAACATCTTTCATACCTACCTTGCAGCATGCAGACTTGGGGACCTAGGGCCAGTGAGTATGGAATCAGCTGAAGGGTCTAAGTAAAACCAGATCTGGAGGATAAATGTGGATAACATGGAAGGCTGGATATGAAGCCAGGTTTACGAAGTAGGTGAGGATGAACAAGATGAAAGACGGAAAGGTGAAGCCAGAGGTAAGAGACTAAAGGAAAATGTGAGAGTCAAGATTGAGGGTTTTTGTGGAGTAAGAGAGATGATGATTCTTTTATGCGTAGTAAATTTGGACCAACCTGTGAACCCCCGAGGATCCGGGTACCCGTTTACGACACATTTTGCAGAAATTCCATATTTTTAACATCGAATTAAAATCATAATTTATGGGGAAATTTTTCGCGCTTGAAGCTATATATGACATTCACATTCATAACCACAATCTAAAAGAGGCAAATGACACCAAAATCTCATTTCATTAATTTCCATATCATGTTACATCATGTACAAGAATCTTCCAGTATACACCATATATCCCAAAATGTAGTACAGAAGAGATAGCATTTACATTATAATGTGAATCAAAAACTGAGACAAAATAATCCATATAGTCTGGTGTATACCCTGTCTCCTAGAAGCATGAACAACAACTAAACACTAGGCTCCTTGCCTACCATGCGTGCAAAGAAGAAGATGAGTCATGATTGTGAATAGTAATCTGCAGTTTAAAAATAAATAACAAGTAACTTATTATGTACAAAAGAGAGCAAGTAGAAAGGTGGAACAAGTAAAGTTTACATTTACTTGCGTAAGTAAAAAGGTTTTCAGGTTGTTTGTAAGCGTCTCTAATGATTGCCCCAGAACCCAACATTTCCCACATATGCCATATTTATAATATAGTTGAGTATTCATGAGTGTATGAGTGTAAGCATATATATCAATTTCTTCAGAGATCATGCCGGTGAGTGATGATGGAAAATTTTGAGATTGGAAAGATTTCTTGATTTATTTAGATTCTTAGATCTAGTGAATAGTCATTTCCTATCAATCACAACTTTTGATCGTAACTTCTCCAATTCTTAACTTCAATTGTTTCAGATATAACTCCAGATGATGTAGATATAGATATTGATGATTTAGATATAGAATCGCTAAGTATGTTGGCGAAGTAAACTCAAGCGGTGAGGAGGCCTACAAATGGCTCTTCCGTCTCGCCCTCTAGTTGGAAGGACGGTCCAATAGAGGGATAGGTCTACTCCCAAACTACGCTACTGAGACGGGTGAGAGAGACTTCCCGAAAAAGTCGCTCTTAGAAAATAGCCCGACTAGTACGGGCAACCGAGCTCGTACGTAAAACTGAAAAACCGAGGATCCCCCGCCTGGGTATCCTAAAACAAAGGGTCAATGGAATGGTCTAAAGTCGGGATCCCAACGAGGCGTAAAAACACTGCGAGCTCGCGTAAAAATCGTGAAAGGACTGGGATCCTAGACCTGCGCACTTGGCGGCCACTGCCCGAACTGGGCTTCCTATCCTATGCTTCCGCCCAGTTGAGGGTCACCGCGCCCTCGCACGGTCAGGTGTAAGGGTCATCATGACCGGCACTAATCAGTATTAATCATCGCTGATTAATCAACACTTGATTTCTCGATCTTTGTTGTGGTTAACCTTCAGATCTATTCATATGCTCAACAATCTTATCCATGTTGATATATAATTTGTAGATTTTACTTAGGTGATTATTGATAGTCATAGTGATTAGTGTGATCATAGATTGTTTCAATCATTTTTTATTTAATAATATGCGATCTTTTAATGTATATAACCCTTCAGTTCTGCACTGACCCTTAGTCCTTATTCCTCATTTTAATAACTTTTGAGGATTGTCATCTACCTATGTCTTTCATTATAGTATCAAATCTTTAATCGTTTATCATTCAAATCCAAGGAGAAACCGAGGTTTAAGTCGTCCTATTATAATGACTTCCTAAAATTAACCCAATGCTTTGATACTACTTCTAGCATTCCTAATTTCTAGGATACTCAACCACATTTTTACTATAAAAAAATATACTTTACATATAAAAGTTCGTACCATGTGGTTCCAGTATGCAAGATTTACTTGCTGAATTTAGTGGATTTATTTTATATCTTTACATGCTCGTATTCTCTAGGATTATCTGAATGTTCTCATGCATTAACTTCTACCTTTGGTTCTGATTTGGTATTGATGAAAGTAAAATTCTGATGGATATATATATATATATAATCCAACGATTATATAGAGACGACTATGCTATTCACTTATCATTGAATGAATGAATATCCAACTATATTCTAATGGGTCAACAACGGCATTTCTTTCATTTATATACAGGATGGACACATAAAATATTATCAACTAACTGAATATAAAGATTTTACTTCTGTTACTCGTTATGCCTTGTAAGATCGGAAATAGCAACTAGGTCCCTTCCCAGTTTAAGTATAGGTTGTTTGTCATAATTTATAACTAAAATTTGACATGATAATACCTCATTTAAACAAAATTTGAAATTAATTACAACCTTATAAAATTTTCCTATTAAAATCTAGCGCAAGCAATCAGTATATATATTATTACTATTATTATTTTGCAAACTAAACCATCACAAATTTCAGCTAAAGACATCATATTCATAGAATATGATGAATATAATCCCAATAGTCATATATAAAATTTAGCCACAATGATATACCCCTTTGTTCTGATTTTTAATAGCTAATTTATAATTACATCCCATTGCCATCATAATATAGTTAATCTATCATCATAAAAAAATAGTAACTGAATTCCTATGGAATAAATCTAGTGATAATTGGCATAATTTCTTTAGCTATAATCTAAGAATTATTCAAGAAGTTTTAAATTACGTATAGATGATTTGCATGCTTACTCGCAGGAAATCCTATAGAGTAACATAAGAGGTTGTCATTTTGGGTCTAATATGCTTATTTTCACAGGGGCCAAATTTGCCATTATTCTTTATAATAGGGATTTGGAGTTAAGGATTTAGTATCTACTTAAATGGATATATTTATATATATACCCAGGTTGGCAATGACCAGGATTGGAGAGGATGTATACGTGACAGCAATAAGATGAAGAATAGGATTTTACAAAAGAGATTTTTCATTTAAGAGGTTCTGTATTTTAAAAAAAAGA
Source organism: Ottelia alismoides (assembly GCA_037367405.1). Lineage (NCBI taxonomy): Eukaryota > Viridiplantae > Streptophyta > Magnoliopsida > Alismatales > Hydrocharitaceae > Ottelia > Ottelia alismoides. The sequence continues at coordinate 732,814 of JAZKJV010005185.1, forward strand.
ATCCATATAATAAAATTCTGAACTGGATTTCAAATGTGCAGTGCTCTACTCATAGTAAACAACAGAATATGTATCAAAGTAGCAAAAAGGGGTCTAGAATTTATCATGCATGGCAGCAAAAGAGGGAATTAGGGATTGTACCTGGAATTTCTCTAGATCTTGCAGAATTTAGCATGCATGCAGTGGAATATCATCATATGTAACCACCAACTGCTTCGGTCAGCACAGGAGCAACAGGGGCTGTTCTTATGCTTCAATGATAGCTGCACATGCAACATTCGTAGGTACACATGCAGCAACGACAGGAATTTGCTGCATGTCAAGCAGCAGGGAATGCCATCTACAGGAGGAAGAAGGCTCTTCTCTCTCGGCTGAAGAGAAGGAATGGGATGGAAAGGGTTGAAGGTCATTTGGAGGTTTATATACAAAGGGATGTGGTCTTATATATTGCCAAGTGTAAAAAAATGGAAAGCCAAATGGCTATCCTGGAATTTGGAAATTACTGTAGCAATTATAAGTTGTTCTTTTTATAATCTGTTACCGTCAGTTTTAAGTTTAACTTCTTATTATTTTTTTTAATTTTCTTTTATTTGACAAACATAAAATAAACCGTACGCGTGCCTCGGGTCTCGGAATTTGACGCACAATATCTTGTTTTGACCGTCTCAAAATGACGGTCAATATGAGTATAATATTGATATACTTCCGGTCGGGTTTTGAATACCCGAAATTTTCGGATACGGTTTTTGTTTAAGATTAATTTTTGTTATTTAAAAATATTAAACGACCTCCGATTGACGAACGATCGATTCCGTTGGTCTTGTTTCGTCGAATCATATCTAATGACGGTCTCGGTTTGTTTTGCGGTTTCTGAATTTGCGTTGCGGCTTTTTCGCGGTGCGCATTACGAAGCGACCGATTTTTGGTCGATTTCGCCCGAACAACTTTTGATTCATAACCAATTGGTTGATTTAGGTTATCTAATATTGTCAGATAAGTTTATTGGGTTAATCGGACCCAAATCAGATCGGGTCCGGGTTTATGTAGATTCTGGATGTTACACAACCATAAATAAAATTAATTTGACTTCAATTTAATGAGACTCGATTGATGAAAAATTAAAACCCCGATTTGAAACCCCTAGTTGGACATAATTGATAGACGAAAGATCTTAATTGAGTCACAATTCTTTTGTTCCACGCTGCATCAAAGATACAAGACAAGGCAAGTTCAATTGACAAGAAGTTGGAGGCATATACCCCAGCACCTCAAGGCATTTAAAAAAAATCTTAATTGGTGTCCAAGAGATGAAACTCAAGCAGTTACAATCTTCTCGACATCAACATCACATGGTGCCCTCTATGTGACTCTTTGCCACCATAGGAAGACAACAAAAATGTCTAATATTGGAAAACTTGTGAAAGCATGTTCACGTAAATAAAAATGAAAATATAAAGATGAACGGAAAATAATAACTCCATATTCGGGGACAAGCATCCTACTGACCTTTTAAAGATATCTTGAAAAGGAAGCATTAAGCATAAAATTGATTGAAGTTTCTTCTGATTAAACCATCAATAAAATAGTTCACAAATATATGAGAGCTTAAACTAGCATTTTCCTCAAACGTACTCAAAGCCAATGGTATTGATGAACGACTCACCAGTATCCAGCCCAAGAAAAAGTTGATAAGTAGATGTTGATTTGTTCCTCTTTATATAACACTGAATAGGCCCATTTCTAGATCCAGGCTACAAGAAAAATGTATTTGCACAATTATTTCAACCATCAGTCAAACAGGTAGCAAGTTAAATGAAATTATTGAAGCACTACGACAAGATTGCCAACTAATTTTACATTAAAAAATGAGAAAAAAATGAAGATCACGAGCCTCATTTTCATGCACCAAGAACACAAGCATAAATGTATAAGCCCTACCAAATTCCCATGGTTCCAACTCACGCGAGAGTAAAAGATCACACAATTCCCACAACAATGACGTCCACCTGGTTAGCATTTTCCTTCACTCTTGTCCGGTACTTGACAGATAGTGGCCATAACATGTCTTGGTAAGGCATGCATCTTTTGATCGTTATACTTCTTATCCCCAAAAATTGTTCGATCCTGAAATAAGGAAAAGGTTGTAATAAGTCCTAACAAATAAAGTTTTATAATGAGGCTTCATGGCAAATATACTGTTGGAGTATATGTGTTATGCGTCACTTATGGTGTAGATGGGTAAATGGATCACTCCAGGATCCATTTACCACATCCAGTTGTTTAGTCTCACACCTACCAGTTGTGAGATGTGGAGACTCGGTGAGGGCTATATAAGAAGTCCCCCACCCTCTCTATCCAGTGAGAAAGTGCAATACATACATCAGCCCTTTGAGGCGTTCTTCTGTGGTTTCAATCCACTCCTTAGGGAGTAGGATTCCACGTTAAATCCTGTCGTTCTTCAGTTCTTTATCATTTATTTCTCATAAGCTTCCGCATTGTATTTTCTAATATGGTATCAGAGCGGGTTCGATTCTCAAGGGTTTATTCTTGAAGATTTATTTTTATTTGTTCGAGATTCAATTTATCATTTGATTATGTTTCAAGATCTGTTCATATTGTTCAAATTCAAGTTCAAGTAGATTCTAGGGTTTCTTATGAAACCCTAATTTTTGGACATCTTGCGGCTCTCCTCTTCACCTCCAGCTGCTTCTTGTGGCGATCTGCATCTTCAGCCGCAATAGAATGGAAGCGTCAATCCTCCTCGTGCACAACTATCTCTAGGCAAGGACGCCTCTCGGCGGTGTAGATTCCATGTGGGGTTCCAAAACCTGTCGATGGGAGCAAAGAAAAAAAGGGAGGGCCCTCTGCACAAGCCACAATCTCCAGTTCAGCGGCGGCGGCAAGCCCCATCTCCGGTCAGTTCAGGGAGAGTCCAATCTCCCGTTAGCCCAGAAGTGCGAACCACAGGAGGTGCATCTCCTTCTCTCCATGGGGCAGTACCCTATCCGTGCAGCAACACTTTTCCAGCCCCAAACCTCCAGCAGACGGTGAAGCCTTGTCAAAAAAAATGGCAAGGCGGTGACCCCCACACAAGCCTCCAGCCCCAACGCATGGCAACGACACCATCAGCCCTCCAGATCCAGGCGGTGATGCCGCCTCTCCACCTCGACGAGCTCTAGTGGTGGAGCTCCTCCTCTCTCTTCACAATCTCCAGGCAGATGTCGCATGAACCTCCCCTCCGATCGAACTCCCAGGTGAAGGCGAGATCCAGGCGGCGAGGGCGGCGATCCTCGAAGCCACAGGTCCAGCAGTGGAGCCCTATCCATCAGGTTCGACGAGCCTCTCCTTCTCCGCGTACGTACTCCGCCTCGAGCGGCACCCTCTGATTTTCTCTCGCAAGCAGCAGCCCCATCGGGGCGGTGGGATTCAGAAGAAAGGGGTTCCCGCGACGGGAACCCTAGTGGCGTACAAGAAAGGAATGGGGCTCGATGATCCCCTTATCAAAAAAAAGTCTCTATTGTATATGGGCCCTTTGGACCATGTTAAAAAAAAGAGGTTGAAGAGAGAAAAAAAGAAATGGAGTAGAGGCTCAACGGGCCTCCTGTTCGGCTCAAGTGGGCCAAAGGGGAAAATTTTGTTTGACGGCCCAAAAAATTGAGTGTCTGCTTGCAAAAAAATAAGAAAAAATTTGAGAAAATGTGCGTACAAAAGAAAAGTCGTACGCAAAAAAAATGAGAAAAAAAAAAGAAAAGCCATAAAAAAATAAATGGTTTATTTAAAAAATGATTCAAAAATGTGAAAAGAAAAGCCGAGAAAGAATTTTGAGGTCAGTTTATTCGTGTTTTCTCCCCATTTCTCTTGTCTTCCCCTAACTTTGTCGATACCATTGTTTTTCGACAAGTATGGAAGAAAGGGGGAGTATTGTGTAAAGTCATAAGTCGGATTCCAGATTCAGATTCTTCGGTCCAGAGGCCAGCTAGATTATCAGACTTACTGTTCAGATTTCAAACTCGATGTTCAGATTATAAGTCCCCGATCAGAATGTGCACATGTTTGCCATCATTTGTTTTTTTTTTTAAATGCCATCATTTGTTGTGGTCTCCATCTTCTACTTTTTGGTCTCAGAAATTTCATTTGGTTTCATAGGGACTCCAGAGTAGAGATCCCATTCTATGAACCAGTATGGGAGAGACCCAGTTCTCCGACGAGGAGACGTTTCAGACTCCATTCTCCAGCGACCGTGGACTCCGACAAGGATATCTCCACGGCTTTTCTAGTTCGGCCCTTCAGAGATGGAGCAGGTGTCCTCATGATCCAGTCTTCTACATGTGGCGGGCCAGAGTTCTCCAGGTGGAGACTCATTCAGTTTCAATGGCTCTGGCAGGCACAGTTCAGAGCACACCCAGTTTAACTCACACTTCAGCCTGTTTGTTCCGCATCACATGCACGGCATGAGAAGCAACATCCTCAAAAGCAGTCGATAGTTGTGTGCGTTGAGTTGATATTGTCCGTAGTATCATGTAGCTTGAGTTTGAGATTTCTTTCTGTTTGTCCAAGCTGAGCATTACATGTTATTATTAATGATAGAAACAATATTTCACAATATTTTATAATATCTTTTCTTTAGTAATATCACAGATAATTTTTAATTATAAGTGCAATGAGATCTTGAATAAGTAGCAGCAAGAATAACTGCGAATATATTGTCAAACATAAGCATATGCAGATAGAGTTCTTTTCTTCACTGCAGAGAGTAAGAGTGATTTTTTGCATGTGTTCCAACGTGGATGTAAGGTCTCTTGTATAGGGATACAAAAAACAAGGTTGTTGGAAATAAAAATGGTAAGAAATCATGAACATTTTGCAAGTCTGAGTGATCGGACAAAATGGGTTGAATGATTAGATCAAGTTGATCAATCAGTCAACAAGGTTCCTCGATCAACCAACGACCATTGGGGTCATGTATTTAAAATTTGATCAATCATCAAATGGTGTTAGTTAATCATAGGTGGTCGATAAGTGAAGTATGCTGGTCGATTATGGCCGGACGATCAATAAAGTATGTTGATCAATCAAAATTGGTCGATTAATGTATAATGTTGATCAGTCGATACTGAGTTCTTTGACTTCTCTTGATTTGGAAAGTTTTAAAAGTATAGCCGAGGTTACAACTTTGCCAAATACAATGCAAAAGTCAACAATACAATTATTGAAACACAATAAGAACTTTAGGCTTTTGAAACTTATCACTGACGTTCACTTCATAAAGCTTCTCTTGCTAATACATCCAGCAGTCATGTAAACATACACACAAACGAGCAATTGTGATATATGTATATGTCATCTTTAAAATAAACTTGGAGATAAAAAAAAGAACTAACAACAAGTAGCTTCTTCGCAACCATTGATGGAGAACTGATAGAAATTTTGTGAAGACATCTCCGTAAGAATTTCAGTGTAGCTAAGAGATCCCCATTAAAGGATTCTTGATAAAGAGCGGGTCGACTTTTGCATATTTATAAACAGGCTCTCTAAAGAAATGTTGGTAAAAAAAATCTTCTTTATTTTTCTTCCATTTTGGTCCTTAATTTTGCACATTTTAATTTAGATCTTCAACTTGCATATTTTCCATGGAGACTTTTTAAGGAGCGTGTTTTAAACAACGCCTTTGCATCTAGATTTGTATTTGATCTGTATACCATGTTATTATATTTTTCAAATATTGTTGTTAGATGCTCTCGAGTAGGTATCTTGTCATTTTTTCTTACATCTAGATTTGTATTTGGTTTTTCTTGCATCTAGAATAATGGCTAGTAAATTTATCGTTTTAGTTTAGGGTCTCCAATTTCGCCTTCGAGTAGGTATTTAGGATACGTACACTCCACCAAAAAGACAACAAAGCCTTTCCAACATAAAGTACAGTTGGTTACATGGATTCTTTGCCTTTATTCATATTTATCTTGGATCATTCTCAGGTTTAAATCCAAATAACTAAGATCCCTTTGGATAGTCTCTGTGAAGATATTTGTATCTCCATATTTCATATGTGTCTCTTTCTTATTATCTTTTATGTCTTCTACTTTATGTAATTTACCCATAGGCCTCTCTACTATATAAGAGAGCCTAGGGTTCTCATGAATAACAAGTGCTCTTATTTTCTCCAACATGGTATCAGAGCGGCGATCCTAGACCGGAGCTCTCGATTCCCAAAAACCCTAACCCCACCGCCAGCCCTCTCCCTCAACTCGCACGCCGCCGCCCTCTCCCTCGACTCGCGCGCACAGCGCGCTCGTCCTCCTCGCGCGCACAACGCGCACCGCGCGCTCGTCCCCCTCGCGCGTACAATGCACCATGTGCTCGCCCTCCTCATACGCATCGTGCGACCCTCTCGCGCGCACTTCAAACTCGTCTCGCGCGCTCGCGTGCTGTCTTCACTTGCACGCCGACTCAAGCCTCGTCCGTTGATTGATGGGTTGGTGTGCATGAGTCTACACGTGCACCCAAACCCATATATGTCTGTGTAGACATACAAACTTTGATTTGTTGCACCCCTAGCAGTCTACTGTCGGCAATATGTCTGAGAACAAAGTTGATGTACCCGCCACTAGCGCATTCAAAGGTCCAGCGCCTATTATGAAAATGGACGGGACAAATTATGAGCTCTGGGCTATGCAGTTCATAAGCTTGATGAAGTCGAATGGTAAGAAACATATTCTTACCGAAGAGGAGCCGGTGGAGAAAACTGGGGTGCATGCCTCATGGGAGGCAGATGATGTGTATGCCAAAGTTTGGCTATCTGGGACGTTGACGATAGAAATCGTCAACGATGTACTACATCAGCCCACGGCTAAGGCTATGTGGGATATTCTACTAGCGACATATTCGCAGGTGCGGAACGAGACCAAGATACTTCAGCTGCAACATGATATTTTTACAGTCAAGAAGAATGGGCACCCTCTTCACTCACTGTACACATCCCTACGCAGGATGTTTGAGAAGCTCCATAGCTTCATACTGTTGACGGCCACTCCAGAACAGCAGAAGATGTATAGGAATGCTACCATGGTAGGGGTATTCCTGGCTGCCCTTGATCCAGAGTATGATGTTGCCCGGTCTCAGATTCTAGCTGACGCTACTATTCCTCCAATGGAGGAAGCCTTTCGTCGATTAAGTCGAATTACTGTCCCAAGCTCGACTGCCAGCCAGACACTTTCAGCGATGGCTGCCTCCAGAGGTAGAGGTGGCTCCTCTATGTTTCGTGGTCGTGGCCCCTAGGGTCGTGGGGTCGGATTCGTCAACCATGCAGTTATTGTCGTCGACCTGGCCACTACGAAGACACATGCTACTCAAAGCATGGTTTTCCTGCATCAGCTCGGGTAGCAGAACAAGTTGAGTCTCCAGCACCTTCCTCATTTGACCAGCGATTTGATGATCTTGTTGCCAGACTGAGGAATATCATGCCTCCTGATACAACTCCTGAAGGTCAGTCAGATGTGGCCGTCTCTGCCTCTGCCAATTCACCTGCCATGGCCAGTACTTCAGGTAGTTCTCATGCTCACATCTCTTGTGATGGATCTATGATTACAAACTGGATTATGGATTCTGGAGCGACACATCATCTCTGTGGAGACAAAGAACAGCTCACTTCATATAGACCAGTCTCTTCAGGAGGAACTGTGGTGATAGCCAATGGAACACATTCCCCGATCACAGGACAGGGGGAGATTAACTTGACACCTTCCTTGAGATTGCAGAATGTTTTATATGCTCCTGATTTCTCTATGAATTTACTGTCAATTAGCCAAATTACAAAGGATTTAAACTGTCGAGCTATTTTTGATTCATCGTCTCTTGTTTTTCAGGACATACTCTCGAGCAACATGATTGGCTATGGTTGTGAGCAGAATGGTCTCTATCGCCTGATCCATACTCCTTATGTCGGTGCGTCTCTCCATTCTACAGGATCAGACTCTCCGTATATCTGGCATCTCCGTTTTGGTCACCTCCCTCTTCAGAAGATGTGTCGTGTTTTGCCCCAGATTTCTCCGAAGTCGTCCTTTCAATGTGAAACATGTCAGTTGGGAAAGCATCATCGGTCTACTTTCCCAAGTCGTCAGAGTCGGAGCAGTGGTTCCTTGTTCGAGTTAGTCCATATTGATAATTGGGTCCAAATCGTGTTCCTGACCACCAGGGACACAGATTCTATCTGGTTGCAGTTGATGATTTTTCTCGCTTGTCTTGGGTATTTTTATTGAACAATAAATCTGAAGCAGGAGATGTGATTCAAATGTTTATCAATGAAGTTAAAATTGTTTCTTTTTCTGTTAAATTGTGCGTTCTGACAATGCATTGGCGTTTTGTACTAGAGCTCTGTCCTTGTTCTTCTCATCTCGTGGCATAATTCATCAAACTTCATGTGCTTACACGTCACAACAAAATGGTACTGCAGTCTATTGGATATCACTAGAACCCTACTTATTCAGAGTCATGCTCCACGCTCGTTCTGGGGTGATGCGGTTCTCACAGCTTGCTACTTAGTAAATCGCATGCCCTCGTCTGTCTTAGGTGAGAAATCTCCTCTCTCTATAGCCTTTCCTGAGAAGGAGGTGTTCTCACTTCCACCTCGTGTTTTTGGTTGTGTTGGTTTTGTCCATCAGTTGGGTCCAGGTCTTGATAAGCTCTCTCCCAGGGCTATCAAATGTGTGTTTATAAGATACTCCAGGACACAGAAGGGGTATCGTTGTTTTGATCCGCTGCGTCGAAAATAATTTGTTAGTGCAGATGTCACATTCTTTGAATCTGTGATGTTTTTCTCTTCTACAGGTGACAGCATGACTACTTCTCATTATGATTATGAGGTTTTCATGCCACCACCTCCTATGAGTCAGTTACCCATGTTCCATCTCCACCACCACCTCCTGTCATACCTTCACCTCCACCTTTACCACCTCCAGTCACCATTGTTCCCCCTTTACCAAAGCATTATACTCGTCGATCCTCATCTGCTCAAGGTTATGGCCCGTCATCTAGCAGCCCTCAGGTTGGTTCTGATAACTTGATTTCTAACGATGAGTCTGAGGATCCATTGATACAGGAAACACAGTAGGATGAAGATCATGGAGATTTGGACGTACCTATCGCTATTAGAAAGCAGAGGCGTACTTGTGCTTCCTACCCACTTGCTTCCCAGGTCTCTTTTCATCGTCTTACGGGCGACTTTCAGATATTTGCAGCAGCTCTAACTGCAGAAGAAATTCCACGCAATTATCAAGAGGCACTACAAGATAGCAAATGGCGTTTTGCTATGGAAGAAGAAATGGTTGCGTTGCAGTCCCGTGGCACTTGGACACTTGTTCCCCCTCCTTCTGGAGCGTCTATTGCTAGCTGCAAGTGGGTGTTTATTGTTAAATACCATGCAGATGGAAGCCTTGATCGGTACAAGGCAAGGCTCGTGCAAGTGGTTTTACTCAGACCTATGGAGTTGATTACTTGGACACATTTTCTCCAGTTGCTCGGCATTCTACTTTACGTGTCCTTCTTTCAGTGGTTGTAGCATGTGATTGGCCGTTATTCCAGCTTGACGTGAAAAATGCTTTTTTATATGGAGATCTACAAGAGGAGGTCTACATGCAGCAGCCTCCAGGGTTTGCTGCTGAGGGGGAGTGTCAGCAAGTTTGTAGACTCCATAAGGCAATATATGGCCTTAAACAGAGTCCAAGAGCGTGGTTTTAAAAGCTTTCAGACCTGATTGAACGACAGGGATTCAAGAGGTCAAATGCAGACCATTCCTTATTTCTGCAGAAGACGTCTAGAGGTATTGTTGCTATCATGGTGTATGTTGATGATATTGTTGTTATAGGAGATGATGAGCAGGGAATCAAGATGGCGAAAGACTTTCTAGGCAGCAAATTTGTGACTAAGGATCTGGGCACCCTAAGGTATTTCTTGGGGTTGGAATTTGCTAGGAATGCACAAGGTCTTATGATGACCCAAAGAAAGTATGTTACAGATATGCTTGCAGAGACAGGCATGATTGGATGTCGACCTTCCACGACTCCTATGGATCCTAGCACGAAGCTATACGATGATGATACAGATGAAGTTGATAAGAGGAGATACAAAGAGATGGTTGGAAAACTCATTTATGTTACAATTACCAGACCAGATATTGCATTTGCAGTGAGTCGAGTGAGTCAATTCATGGAGTAACCTCGACAAGTACATATGGATGCAATACACATGATATTGAGATATTTAAAATCATCTCCAGGCTCATGATTACTATTCAAGAAAGGAGACACACTCTCTGTATCCTCATATGCTGACGCAGATTATGCAGGTTGTCCTAGGACGGGAAATCGACTTCGGGATTTGCAATATTTGTTGGGACTTCTCTCGTTTCTTGGAAAAGCAAGAAACAAACTGTTGTAGCAAGATCAAGTGCCGAGTCCGAATACAGAGCTATGGCCCAAGCAAGTACAGAAATGATGTGGGTCCGAGCAGTGCTATGCGATCTACATGTAGAGGTTCCTCTACCCATGGAGTTACACTGTGATAACCAGGCTGCCCTATTCATTGCAAACAATCCTGCGTTCCATGAGAGAACAAAACACATTGAGGTAGATTGTCATTACACTAGAGTCATGATTCAGAAGGGCCTGATCTCTACTTCCCATGTCAGCTCAGGAGAGCAAACTGCGGACATCTTCACCAAGCCACTGCTCAGAGGATCATTTCAGAAGTGTTCATCCAAGCTGAGCATGATCGATATCTATGCTCCATCTTGAGGGGGAGTGTGAAGATATTTTTAATTTTATATTTCATATGTGTCTCTTTCTTATTATCTTTTATGTCTTCTACATTATGTAATTTACCCATAGGCCTCTCTACTATATAAGAGAGCCTAGGGTTCTCATGAATAACAAGTGCTCTTATTTTCTCCAACACGGTATCAAATAAAAATAAAATCATCACTCACTTGTATTAGATACATGTATATGGGTCTCATCCCCTATTTATTCTATAGATGTAAATAAGTCATAAAAATAAAATAAAATATATTTTGAACTCCTAAAAACATGTTGAAAATAAATAAAATACAAAATTAGGGTATTCGTGTAAAAATAAAAAAATAAAAATATTTATGCAAAATACATAGGTATATTATACATGTATATAATACTATATACTGTATATAGACTAATTTATTTTCCATAAAAATAATTAAAATCACAGAAAAAATCCATGAAAAATAATAACCATTTTTTATTTTATTCACTTTTTAACTTAAATTCTCTTATTATTTTTAATATAATTTTCTTTATTTTTCAAACAGTTTTGTCGTGTAGCGTCTTTTGTCCTTATTCCCCGCCCCTTCTGATTGCGCCACATCAGATTTGTTGACTGAAGTCAACTGACCCCTCTGCTACCTTTTTCGTCTCGGACATGCTACGCTCGCTTTTCGCCGATTTATCTCAATGCGATTCGATCGATTTCTCCTCCCATTTGCAGCTCAGATTAGAGAAGGAAGATCCATGATCCATGCCCGATGATATCCCTAGGGATCCGACCCCCGGTTTGCGCACCCTCATTCCATCTTTCTCGGATCTTGCATACTATATAACCTCCTGGAGCTCCTCCTTCCGTATCTTGGGCCGGCACTCTTCGTCCAAGGAGCTCTGTCGACCTCCCGTGAGTGACAGCGCGTGAGAGGGGTACGTGCAGCGAGGCGTTTGAGTCACGCGCCTCTGATCTGGCAGTTCCTCCACTGTGCTTCGCCACGAGGTGAGCCAAGCCTCTGGGCCCGTCGACCCATCGAGGCCATGATCCCCGGAGGTCCCTGACCTCCAGCACAGACGACAACAGCCACCAGGTAGCCTAGGTTTAGTTCTTTTTTGGTGTTAATTTGAGTTTTAGATCCCTAGCAGAGCTTCACTTTGAGCTCCGGTCACCGAGGCTGGAGCATCCGCTTGCCGTCCCGAGACCCCGACCACCTTCACCAGACCTCCCTCCACGTTCTTAGCCCCTCCAGTCATCTCAGTTCACCAAGGAACGAGACTTTGACCCTCCGTCGCCGCTGCGTCACCGGAGGGTCACGCCACGACTCACTAGCCACCCTTTTCGAGATTTAACGGGTCGAGGCACTTTGCCCACGACCCCTTGGTTCACCTGTGCAGGAAGGAACGTCAAAGGACCTGATCTGGAGGTCAACTTGTGCAAGCACAACAACTCTAGCTCTCCACGCCTCGCTGGGACTTTCTTTTTGGTCCTGGCCCCTTCTGAGCACACCCCCAACTGCAAACCGTCGTTCCCGATCTTTCGCCCATCCAAGCAGCTCTAGAGGACGCTCCTGCAGCGCGTATTGGCCGCCCGAAACTCGCCGGAGGCGAGTTCTCGATGGATCTTCCAGGCATCGCCTCCACTGTCCGATTGAGGCCCGCTCCAGTTCTGATCCTGATCGTTCATCTACGGGAGAGCCTCAATCGTCAGATCCAGCTGAGGATCCATCTAGAGCTATCCATCACCGAAGCGGTACTATTAGATCTCAACCGTCCATCTTAAGTGGATCGCTCTTGACCGTTGGATAGCTGATAATAAAGGGTAAACTACACTTAGGCCCTTTTCTTGTTTTGCATTTAGTATCTAATCCTCTAAATATTTGTCTTGGTTATTTTTATTTTGGGCATTTTGCAGTTTGGACCTCCAGTTTTTAATATTTGCATTTTAGTCCCTCCATTTCTAAGGCACACGTTGTCCCACGTGACTTGTTGGGTTATTTGCATGTATTATCCTGAACTCTTGAGTTGTTATGGATTAAATGAAAGTTTATGATATTTACAGATATATCCCCTGTGAACCGAGATCACGTGTGGTGTGTGTGTCTATCTGGGATTTTTGCAATATTAGCCATGGGTTTTTATTGGATATTATTATTTAGCCAGTAACTTTTCAGTAATTGCAAGTAGATCCATGTGTGTTGTAGCTCTTGTTTTTAATCAAATTATTATTAAATCAACTCCAAAAATGCCACAAAAAATACCGTTAGCTCCTGCGAACGTGTAATAATTTTGGTAATTTTTGTGACTCGATTTAATTTTATTTGATATTTTCTAAAAATCAAAAACCCCTAAAAAGAGTCCTGTCTATTTCTAAAATATCAAAAAAATATAAAAATAGTCTCAAAAATTCTATAAAAATTTTTGTGTGTTTGTTATCGTTTGTTTTTGTTCCTGTATAATTTTTGTGGCATTATCTTTTATAAAAACCCTAAAAATTACAAAAGACCCAAAAACTTACAAAAATTATTAAAAATTCTAGAAAATTCAAAAAATAAGATTTCAGTTTTTGTAGTTAGATAATTTTATTTGCTTTTGCATAAAATTGCTACACAGGACATCAGGACACTTTAAGTATTTTTAACTTGTAATTTTATCCTGGTTGTGCATTGTTTGCCATGTTTTCATTTCTTTCATTTTTTATAAAATCATATAAAAATCAGAAAAATACCACAAAATTATCAAAAACATCTGCATATTTGAAAAATATAAAAACAATTTTATTTCTAATTTTTTAGCATTTTTAGTCTTAATAAAAAAGCTATAAAGCATGTTTTACCTTATGCTTTCTATTTGTTTTCTCATTAGAAAATATAAAAAATTCGCAAAATTAAAAACCACAAAAATATGCATTTTCTAATCTGATTGCCGACTACTTCATAGGCTTTACTCGTGCTCCTTGTGTTCGACCGTGGTCGTTATACCAGGTTAAATAAATAGCGGAGACCGCTACATTGATTTTCGTGCTTGATTGTTTAGCTTATGTGGTCTTGATTTTCTTGTTGAGTCCGATCGGGTGATTGAGGTCGCAACGACCATTGATATCACTTAACCTTGATCACCCGAGCACTCACCAGAATGGCGTCGTTGCCGGAGTGCACGGCTCAGTAGTCGCTTTCAGCCTTTTTATTTTTATTTGTTTTTAACTCTATTTGTTATAACTGCTTTCTGACCCGTTTCTGTTTTACTTTTTGTGCGAGGGGTCACCCGAGGACACTTTGGAGGAGACCCGTACCCAAGGAGAAGCAGGAGCTGAAGCAGAATTAGTTGTAGCTTATAGAGTAGCAGTAGATTAGTTTACTTTTTAGTCTTTATTTATTATTGTAATAACACGTGTACATTCAGATTTTTTGGACTTGGCTTATATCGAGGTATGTTTCACCGAGCACCGGTGTGGTCAGGGCACCTCACCGCAGTTTTTCGCCGATTTTGATTTTCTTCGCCTTTTATTTTATTTGATTCTCGAAGAATTTGACCCCTAGATATAGGAATTTCTCTGATTGTGATGTAAGTCATTAAGGCCTAATCCCTAATTATTTGCTTGCACCTATAGTTCGTAATTGGACCTTAATTAAAAATCATAACAAAAAGTTAACTTGGTCGCTTGAGAGGTCACATGTCGCTAGAGGCCGTATACAGCGCGTGCAGGATCCATTGGGGCGGACACCGATCGGCATCAGAGACCGGACCCCTACCTCTCTCTCTCTCTCTCTGACCAGTTAGTTGTTGGTCTTCGCGATCACAGAAATTGCTCATCTAAGGTCGTTTTCTTCTTGCATCATTTAGATTATTTTAAATTTTGTCTTTAAATTTATGTGTGGATCACCCTGCATGTAGAGTGCTGGAGTTAGGTACGTCTTCCTTACTTTGCATGCATCATAGTATTTGACCGCGCATCGGCTTTTACGACTTCTCCCCCATGTTTTTGGACTTTAAATAATCAGGAGATCGAAAATTCCGTTAGGCGTTTGTTCGATTACTGAAAAAGACCAAAAAAAAAATCATACAATTGGGACTGTTAATGCAAACTTGATTTAAAAGACACATCACTTAAAAATCTGTTATGGGAGAGTCATCCCCTCTTTGTTTGGTTTGCTTGAGGGAAAGAGTGACCCGCACACTAGGCTAGAGCCACACCTAAACTCTCTTTAGACTACTAGTCTTGGGGTTAGTCGTTCTCCGGTGAGGATCTCTCTGGTTTCCGGCAAAGCGGGCCGCGACGTCCTTAACAGATCGAGTTGATCGAGTAGTCGGTAAACGGTCCGCAACTCGTACTAGCTGGGAAAGATCTAGCTTTAGGATTGGGCCAGTCTCTCGGAAGCATTGGGTTCCCAATAGCTCGCTTAATCGCTCTACAAGACTAAATTATCACCTAAATAAAATTGACAAGATAAAAGACCGAACCTTCACGGTCATCAGCTCTCGTGTCGAGTAGGTGAACTTGGGGTTTGACTTCTCATCTTGGTTGCATTCCAGATCCCTCCCTCCCACCCTTAATTGTCTTCTTCCCCGTCATCATCCTTCTCCTGTCCTATCTCCTAATGATGGGTCGCCCTTCACTCCAGTCGGATCTTGCGGCTTCTTCTACTTATTCCCATCATTCTCGTCCACTCTCTTGGGAAGTCGGAACTCGAGCGACCTTCCATCTTCTCCTTTCCCCTTCTCGCTTTCTACTGGGCATGTTGTGCTTGACGCCTGCAGAGATCTGACTGACCAGGTGCGAGACCCGGGCAATTTCGTTGTTGGGATGAGAGTGCATTCCATAGGCGATCACATGGAGCAGTAGCAAGTTTTAGATGACTTCTACGCTGGGATGATGTATGAGCACAACGATCAGGAAGCACAGTCAGCTTCTACATTGACTCCCTTCATTTTGGATTTGGAGTTCATTCAGAGACTGTCAAAGTTTTCAGGGGAAGTGCACGAGGTGCCATATCTTCATCTTTCTGAGTTTAAGGAGTTTTGTGTGACCCATGTATACGCGGATATCACTTCCAAGGAGGTTATGCTGAAGACCTTCCCATTTTCACTCCAGGGTAGAGCCATGAGATGGCACAGACGATTGGGAAGAAAGTTCACTACGTGGGAAGGGTTACGCTTAGAATTTTACAGAGATTTTACCCCCAGCATAGAGCATATATGATGTGGCCTTTCATCACAGATTTTTCTGTAGACTCTCAGGAGCCATTGCATTATTCGTGGCTGAAGTTTCTTGACCTCTTGAGGAGATTTCCGGATCATGGACTTTCGACGACTGACCTTGTTGAGATCCCCTTGAGGGGGATGACCGCTGAGCAGATTGCACTGGTAGTTTCCTCGTGTGGTAATTCACATCACAGTTCTGACATAGCTTTACTTGAGACCATCTACAGAGTACTTTCAGATATCCCATCTTCACGAGATGTTTTAGTTGGGACAGCACACGAGGGTGATGCGGTACCAGCTAGGTGTGCTACATTTCATGAGGACTCAGCTACTACACACTAGATTGAGGACATGGATTCTGTTGCAGTAGAGACAATGGATGAGATGGCTGCCACCGTGGGTTTTTAGACCCAAAGATTGATCGAATTCCCGTTGATCTTCCAGCCAGAGTTCGAGTCAGTACCATACTTTTCAGTTCATGAGTCTTGGATATCAGGTCTTCTGATATTCCAAGATATGGAGGAGGAGCCTACGATGTTTCAGGCGTCAGTTCAACCATTTTAGTTTCCATTCCCAGCTCATTCAGCTTCTACTCTACAGAGGTACTTCTCTTATTCAGATGGATATCTTGACCCGGCCCAGCAGCCAGAGCTCGATGAGGGACACCACTTTGAGCTGACAGATACAGATAGTCCCATATTTGAGTATTGTATCCTCTACTTCGATGAGATTGATATATTCCTTGAGGATCTGATGTTAGCCAGCGTTGCCACACCTCGAGGATCAGTTGCACAGCATCCGCATTGTTGACCAGTACCCTTTCCTGTTTTCAGATTATTCAGAGGCCGTTCTCAGCCGATGAGACATTTGTGTGCGACGAGTGGGTGCTTGACAATGATGCAGATTTCCAATTAGATTCTGATCCTTCTTTCTTCACTGATGATTTAGCATTACTCCTCGAGGGTTATCTGCTGGAGGATGCCACATATGTTGCGTACTCGGTTTCACTTTCTGAGAGTGTATCCGATTTGCCGGATCACGAGACCGAGTCTTCTGATACTTCTGATCTTATTGAGTCTGAATTTTCTATCCTCGATGACCTTCGCAAGGATGAGCCGATCTTTGAGATATTCGATGATGTTGCTGATATTTCTCCATTATATGCATCGGATATTAGTTCTCTTAGTGCGTCTCCAAATCTTGATCTTCCGTACCTTTTTGAGACGGTGATTAATGTGGAGGATTCCATGACTGATCATTCCTTCTCCACGTTCGACTTCTTTGACTCGACCCTTCCACAAATACCGTATAATATATGAAAGCTGGATAATTGTAATATCAACGCGATATATAACTTTGATCTCAAAAAAGCTTGTATTATCTAGTTGAGTTGAATTCCTTGATAATCAATCAATCACTGAGGGTAAGTAATACATAGTGGAAGAAATCGAGACTTGAAGAAGAATGCACTTTATACATGCGGATCATCCACAGTAAGGAGAGTCGGAAGGATCATCCCTAATCAATCAGTCAGCTTAAGTAAGGTGACCTTGTTTTTCTCAGGGCTTTTGACTAGAGGAAATGCCTCGAGCCAATGTCCGAGTATTAGGCATGACGGCAATGAAGTAACCTATGCCGCTCGAACGACCTTCAACAAAAGGCATATTTGGCTAGAAAGCCCGAAACCCAGACTGGTGGGTAGGTAGAGAATGACCTAGGGGCGTGAGACAACTCTCTCTAAGGAACTCGACAAAATAGCCCGGTAACTTTGGGAGAAGGGGTACCTCCAAAGGGGGTAGTAGTGACCAAGCCCGGGTATTTACCAAAAACACAGGTCTCCGCAAAGTCGTCAGACCATGTATGGGGGTTGAGGCCTGCCCAGTGCCGGAAGGTCAAGAAAGTCGGTGACCTGATGACAGGGGAGCCGGCGACCGAGGGTTCACGACGGCTGTAACTATAATGCCTCGGTGCGGTAGCGAAAGAGATTGCAAAGGAGATCGGGTCAGTTCCGACCCGCACAAAAGGCGTCAAGATCTGGGCGGAGAGAGGCTCAGATCCGAACATAGGGCTACTTTATTTGTTTGCCATATCTTCGCTAGGTGTTTATGGAATTATTATAGCAGGTCGGTCTAGTAATTAGGGGGGCGGCCATTCGGTTGCCTATGATCCCCGGACCTCTCAATCAAAAATTGGTCTGTGCCGCAGGTGTTGAACGATCTAGTCTACACAGGTGAGGGCTTACGGGTCCCGGGAAAGCCTTTCCTTTATTATATAGTCTTTTTCGTCCCCTATAATCTAGTCCTATATATCTATATTTGGGGTCATTGGTCGTTTTCCGGGAAAAAAAGTGATCTTTCTCTTCACACCTCTGATCAAGAGGAAAGGGGTCAACCACGTGAATTGGCCAGGGTCTTCTTCGGCTAGGGAACGGATGTTCTTCTTTGTCAACTCCCCGGACGGGCCTATGGGCTCGCCTACTTCACTGATGAAAGCGCCTGAAAATTCAACTAGATAATACAAGCTAATTTCGAAATTATATATAGAAAGAGTCATGCTAATTTCGAAACTATATAATAATTGGTGCGAGCCCCTAATATATAATTGGGGGATATATAGATGCGTCATTATAGGGGCCCCGTAATATATAATCAAGGGAATTCAACGTCAATCTCTATATATACAATGTTCGCAATTATATAAATATGTTCTCAAAAGTCAGAGTGCATCATATACCACGACAGTACGGCATTCGCCTAACAGACTACGACGACAGTATGGCATTCGCCTTACAGATGTCATCCTGAACCTTGATACTGCATTATCCTAACCTTTGCGCCCAGCTAGGGGCGTAAAACCTAGCGCTTGTTGAGAGGCACCTCAACATTGTCTACTTTGTATATACGTGTTTCGTCATGATTTGTTCCTTCTTCCATTTTTTGTTTCACACCCCAGGTCTCATGTAGGATTATTTTTGCTATACTTAAGATGTACTTTATCCTAAGTATAGGGGGTGTAGATACCGAATTGTTCATTCTCGTTCTGTCTTCGTTTCTGCTATTTCCTTTCTTGTCCTCCACACTGTTCATATTCCTTTTTATACTTAGGGCTCTTTTACCCTAAGTATAGGGTGGACAAGACGAGTCATTGCTTACCTTGTATATACTATCACTCGGTTTTCCCTTTGTACATAGTCTGCTATACTTAGAATTATTTGATCCTAAGTATAGGTGGAACCACTGAGCCCTCTTCATTCTATTCTTTGATTCGTCGTTGTAATATAGCCTTTCTTTACATCTCCCTATACTAAGCACGAGTTATGTCTTCGTCATCGCTCTTTGTGCACTCTTAGGACATCGTTCGAGCTAAGTATAGAGGGTGTCGTATATATTACATATATACTTTATCCATAACTCGTACTTTGTGTGAGTATGTTAAATAAATAAAATGGCTAAAATCCTTTAGGTTTAAAAAAAACCGCAAAAATTTTAAAAATTTTCTTATACATAAAATTATTTCTTGCATATACATAGCTATTTATAAAAATTATTTTTGTACAAATGTTTTGCTTGTAATAAGTTTGTAAATATTTTTGGTATCAAAATTATGTATTTAGTACAAAATTTTTGCAAAATGTTTGAGAAACAGAAGTTTGCAAAAACCCTTGTGTAAATGTTTGTAAATAGTTTGCAAAACTTTTGCATTCATGCATTCAAAACATTTTCAAAAAAAATTTGCACAATTTCAAAAACTTTGCATAAAAAGATTTTTGTATATACTTGTATATTCTTCTGAATCATAGTTGACATTTAAACTAATCTGGAATTAAATTGGAAAATGGAGCTTGGTTAAGACTTTAATTTACCTAATTCTAAGAGGAACCTTATACGATTTAGGGCTAAGACTTTTCAGGTCCATTAGTGACTTAATTCTTTGAGTACACTAGGCTATGAATCACATGTCATCTTGATGAGCCTGAGTAGAACATTTAACAACGCACGCATGACTCTGACAGACAATGGCTTTACTTGCACTACCACCTTACACATAGCTCTCTACGGATGAGGTGGTGAGGAGGCAGTTTCCTTTGGCTTGGGGTAGTACACGAGGGTAGTACTTCTAGACGGAACCTCTCGTCTTCCTTTAGGGAAAGAAGTGCGCCTCAACGTGGTCTGACGGTGCTGAGGTCTAAAGACGGGAGTTGTGGGTTGCAATAATGCTTCAAAAGAGGGATAGAATACTGGCTCAAGAGGAAAAAGTCCTCACGTATATATGTTGCACCATGTAGATATGTTGTATATATGCACATCAAAAAAAATGTGTAAAACAAAGAAAAACTCCAAAAAAGTGGTGGGTCTGATAGAAAATAAAACACCTACCGGAGTGTATATAGTTAAATAAAGCAAAGTTTATGTTACACCTTCTTATCTCATGAAGCTTGCAGCGGGAGACTTAGCTACACTGGTTAGGCTCCCCGGGATATATGGCTACACTGGTCATGATCCATTCTCTTCTTTCCCCTCTTCTTAAGTCGGTTGAACTTGAACTTAGAAGGGAATACCTCGCTCCTCGAGGAAAGAGCTGCCAAACTAGGGTATTAGAGTTACCTTATTGAAGGAGGCTGTTGCTTTGTCATTTCTGAGGTGGGGAGCTACATATCACTGACACCATACAAGAAAAGATTCATGGTGATTAGAGTTTGTGTATGTAGACTTTTTCTGATCTGGATTATTGAGGAGTCTTGACCATAGATTGGTGGAACTTAGAGGCTGTTGAGTCTTAAACCTAGGTCCAAATAAGGTTCCGACAAACTAATAATCTAAAGGTCTGATTGAGTTCCATACTTTAATTTAATGAAGACAAGTTTAATAATCAACCTTGATTCTCCTTCTTTTGCTTTTCTTCTCTGTTTCACTTCTTTTTCAAATAAGTGTTTGCTAAGGGACTAGCAAAGGTAAAGTATAGGGGGTGATGAATCCCTGATTCTCACTCTTTATTCTTTTATTTTAGCTTTTTATCTTGGCAAAGCATCATGTAAATATGTATAAATACAATAAGTTAGCATGCAGCAAGCATTTGTTAATATTCCACAATTAGCATGTATTTGTGCAAAAATAAAAGAATAAAAGAAAAGAAAAAGGAAGGAGGTATTTAGAATAAATACAGAGTGACCCGAACCCCAAGAGAAGGCAAGCCTTGACATGATCGCCAAACAAATAAGTAGAGAGAGATAGGGCTTACTCTATATTGTACATATTACTTATAACTGTAAATAATTATTTTGGACAAAATAAAAATAAAATATTCTTTTTACCTCCTTGTATATATTCCTAAAAAGAAAATAAAAATAAAACAAAAATCAGAAAAACGAAATAAAAATAAAAATAAAATCATCTCTCACTTGTATTACATACATGTATATGGGTCTCATCCCATATTTATTCTATACCTGTAAATAAGTCATAAAAATAAAATAAAAATTATTTTGAACTCCTAAAAACATGTTGAAAATAAATAAAATAAAAAAATTGGGGTATTTGTGTAAAAATAACAAAATAAAAATATTTATGCAAAATACATAGGTATATTATACATGTATATAATATTACATATTGTATATAGACTAATTTATTTTTCATAAAAATAATTAAAAATCACTGAAAAATTCCTTGAAAAATAATAAACATTTTTTATTTTATTCATTTTTCAATTTAAATTCGTTTATTATTTTTATTATAATTTTTTATTTTTCTAACAGTTTTGTCGTGTAGTATCTTTTGTCGTGTAGTGTCTTTTCTGATTGGGTCACGTCGGATTTGTTGACCAAAGTCAACTGACCCCTCTGCCACCTTTTTCGTCTCGGATCTGGTTCGCTCGCTTTTCGCCGATTTATCTCAACGCGATCCGATCGATTTCTCCTCCCATTTGCAGCTCCGATTAGAGAGGGAAGATCCATGGTCCATGCCCTATGACATCCCTAGGAATCCGACCCTCGGTTCACGTGCCCTCATTCCATCTTACTCGGATCCTACAGACTATATAACCTCCGGGAGCTCCTCCTTCTTTCGTATCTTGGGCCGCCACTCTTCGTCCAAGGAGCTTCGTCGACCTCCCGTGAGTGACAGCGCGTGAGAGGGGTACGTGCAGTGAGGCATTTGAGTCGCGCGCCTCTGATCCGGCGGTTCCTCCGCCGTGCTCCGCCACGAGGTGAGCCAAGCCTCTGGGCCCATCGACCCATCGAGGCCATGACCCCTGGAGGTCCCTGACCTCCAGCACAGACGACAGCAGCCACCAGGTAGCTTAGGTTTAGTTCTTTTTCGCTGTTAATTCGAGTTTTAGATCTTTAGCAGAGCTTCACTTCCGAGCTCCGATCATCGAGGTCGGAGCATCGCCTTGCCGTCCCGAGACCCTGACCACCTTCACCAGACCTCCCTCCACGTTCTTCGCCCCTCTAGTCATCTCAGTTCGCCCAGGAACGAGACTTGGACCCTCCTCCGCCGCCGCGTCGCCGGAGGGTCACGCCACGACTCACCAGCCACCCTTTTCGAGATTTAACGGGTCGAGGCACTTTGCCCTCGACCCCTTGGTTCATCTGTGCAGGAAGGAACGTCAAAGGACCTCATCTGGAGGTCAACTTGTGCAAGCACAGCAGCTCCAGCTCTCCACGCCTCGCCAGGACTTTCTCTTTGGTCCTGGCCCCTTCTGAGCATACCCCCAGCTGCGGATCGTCGTTCCGGATCTTTTGCTCATCCAAGCAGCTCTAGAGGACGCTCCAGCCGCGCGTATTGGCCGCCCGAAACTCGTCGGAGGCGAGTTCTTCGGCGGATCTTCCAGGCATCGCCTCCACCGTCCGATTGAGGCGTGCTCCAGTTCTGATCCTGATCATGCATCTACGGGAGACCTTCGATCGTCAGATCCAGCTGAGGATCCATCCAGAGCCGTCCAATGCCGAAGCGGTACCATTAGATTTTAGCTGTGCATCTTAAGTGGATCGCTCTCGACCGTTGGATAGCTGATAATAAAGGGTAAATTGCACTTAGGCCCTTTCTTGTTTTACATTTAGTATCTAGTCCTGTAAATATTTGTCGTAGTTATTTTTATTTTTGGCATTTTGCAGTTTGGACCTCCAATTTTTAATATTTGCATTTTAGTCCCTCCATTTCTGAGGCATGTAATGTCCCACGTGACTTGTTGGGTTATTTGCATGTATTATCCAGAACTCTCGAGTTGTTATGGATTGAATGGAAGTTTATGATATTTACAGTTATACCCCTGTGAATCGAGATCACGTGTGGTGTGCGTGTCTATCTAGGATTTTTGCAATATTAGCCCTGGATTTTTATTGGATATTATTATTTGGCTTGTAACTTTTCAGTAATTGCAAGTAGGTCTATGTGTGTTGTAGCTCTTGTTTTTAATCAAATAATTATTAAATCAACTCCAAAAATGCCACAAAAATTACCGTTAACTCTTGCTAACGTGTAATATTTTTGATAATTGTTGCGATTCGATTTAATTTTATTTGATATTTTCTAAAAATCAAAAAACCCTAAAAATTGTCTTGTCTATTTTCTAAAATACCGAAAAAGTAAAAAAATAGTCTCAAAAATTCTATAAAACTTTATGTGCATTTATTATAGTTTATATTTGTTCCTGTATAATTTTCGTGGCATTATCATTTATAAAAACTCTAAAAATTACAAAAGACCCAAAAACGTATAAAAATTATTAAAAATTCTAGAAAATTCAAAAAATGGGATTTTAGTTTTTGTAGTTAGATAATTTCATTTGCTTTTGCATAAAATTGCTACCTAGGACATCAGGACAAAGTATTTTTAACTTGTAATTTTGTCCTTGTTGTGCACTGTTTTCCCTGTTTTCATTTCTTTCATTTTTTTATAAAATAATATAAAAATAAAAAATTACCACAAAATTACCAAAAACATCTGCATATTTGAAAAATAAAAAAAAAATATTTTTATTTTGAGCATTTAGTCTTAATAAAAAATTTATAAAGCATTTTTACCTTGTGCTTTCCATTTGTTTTCTCATTAGAAAATATAAAAAATTCGCAAAATTATAAACCACAAAAATATGCATTTTGTGGTCTGATTGCCGACTACTTCGTAGGTTTTACTCGTGCTCCTTGTGTTCGACCCTGGTCGCTATAACAGGTTAAATAAATAGCAGAGACCGTTACATTGATCTCCGTGCTTGATTGTTTGGTTCATGTGATCTTGATTATCCTGTTGAGTCCGATCGCATGATTGAAGTCGCGACGACCTTTATATCACATAACCTTGATCGCACGAGCACTCACCATCCACGCGGCGCCGCCTGCGGATCCTTGGATACCTAGGGTGTAACGTGAACATCTAGAAACATCCTGGTTATCCCAAGGACTCATCAGAAGAATGGAAGAGGTTGTGGTATGAGTCTACACCCACAACCATCTTCCTGTATGTCAGTGTGGACGCTGGTATCTACTGCTGATAGCCCAGTCTTGAAGATAGTTGTCATCATGTCTAACAACAAAGTGGATGTACCATCCCTAGGTGCCTTCAAAGGTCCGGCACCCATTATCAATATAGATGGAACGAACTATGAACTGTGGGCCATGCAGTTCATGAGTTTGATGCAATGTAATGGCAAGAAGGACATCCTCATGACAGAGGAGACACGTGACAAGACTGGGACAAATGCCTCATAGGAGGCAGATGATGCATATGCTCGCGTATGGCTATCTGGAACTGTATCTACGGAGATAGCTAATGATATACTGAGTCAGCCTACTGCAAAGGCTACATGGCACATTCTTGACACGACATACACTCCGGCAAAGAATGAGTCTAAGATACTCCAGCTCCAGCATATCGAAGCAGAATGGTCGCCCTCTTCACACCCTCTACACTTCTTTGAGGGTATGTTCGAGAAGTTACATGGCTATATACCCTTGATTGCTACACCAGAGCAGCTCAAGGGAAACAGAGACTCTGTGATAACTAGGGTATTTCTAGCAGCCCTGGATCCGGAGTATGATGCAGCTCGTGCCTAGATCCTCATTGATGCTACCATACCTCCTATGGAGGAGGCATATCGAAGATTGAGCAGACTATCTATATCCTCTGGTAGTACCTTACAGCAACAGACATCTTAAGCTATGGCGGCGTCACGTGATAGAGGCAACCATACAGTATATCGTGGACGGGGAAGTTCCATCTGCGGTAGAGGAGGGGGTGGTCGACCCCGTCAACCGTGCACCTACTGCCATAGGACAAGCCAACTTGAGGAAACCAGCTATTCTAAGCATGGGTTTCCTACGTCAGCCAGGGTTACAGAGCAGACACAACAGACTGGGAGTTCACCACCTACATATGATCAAAGGTTTGACAAGCTTGTAGCACGACTAAGAGAGATTATGCCTAGCACGTCTGGATCCACTAGGTCTCCTTCAGGATCCTCTGAGGTCGTTGCCTCAACATCTGTGTCTACATCAGGTATAGAATATGCTTTTACTAGTTGTTACAGGGCAGACTTATCTGAATGGATCATGGATTCCGGCGCATCTCATCACCTCTATGGTGACAGAGGTCAGTTTAGTGTTTTTCATCCTACTCAGCCTGGACGATCAGTTGTGATAGCAGATGGAACGCATTCCCCCATTACTGGTCAGGGGGAGGTGCAGTTGACTTCTACATTGAGGCTTCCGAATGTTCTCTATGCTCCTGAATTTTCTATGAATCTATTATCAATTAGTCAAATCACCAGAGATTTACATTGTCGTGCCATATTTGATCCATCTGCTCTTGTGTTTCAGGACATACTCACGGGCAGAGTGATTGGAACTGGCCATGAGCAAGGGGGCCTTTACAGACTAGTGCAGTTTCCGCATGTTGGTGCCTCTTCTTCTATCTACATTGGATCTATCTCTCCAAATATGTGGCATCTGCAATTTGGTCACCTTCCTCTGCAAAAGTTGATTCATGTTCTTTCTCAGA
This sequence comes from Ottelia alismoides, assembly GCA_037367405.1. NCBI lineage: Eukaryota > Viridiplantae > Streptophyta > Magnoliopsida > Alismatales > Hydrocharitaceae > Ottelia > Ottelia alismoides. Next base: position 758,789 of record JAZKJV010005185.1, read on the forward strand.
TTTCTCCTCGCTCCACTTTTCAGTGCGAGGCCTGCCAGCTTGGGAAGCATCATCGGTCCACTTTACAGAGTCGTCAGGGTCCAAGTAGTCATAGTCTGTTTGAGTTACTCCATTTCGATATTGGGGTCCTAGTCATGTCCCAGATTATCAGGGACAGATTTTATCTTATTGCAGTTGATGAGCTCGTTTGTCTTGGGTTTTTCTTCTTAAGAACAAGTCTGATATTGGTTGGTCCTGTTATTCAGTCTTTTATTAATGAAATAAAGAACATTTTCTCTGCAAAAGTAAAGTTCATACGTTCTGATAATGCATTAGAATTTTGCAGTACTCAGCTTTCTCAATTTCTTAGGTCTCATGGTATTGTGCACCATACATCATGCGCATATACTTCCCAACAGAATAAGGTGGCTGAAAGGAAACACCGCCATCTTTTGGATGTTACCAAAACCCTTTTGACTCAGAGTCGTGCTCTTCATTCCTATTGGAGAGATAAGGTTCTAACTGCTTGTTACCTAGTAAATTGTATGCCCTCTTCGGTGCTTGGGGAGAAGATCCCATTCTTGATTGTGTTTCCCGAGACGGATCTTTTCTCGCTTACACCTCGTGTTTTTGGTTTTGTTGCATTTGTTCATCAACTCTCTCCTGGTCTTGACAAGCTCTCTCCCAGAGCTGTCAAATGTGTGTTTGTTGGGTATTCCAAAACCCAAAAGGGATATCGTTGTTTTGACCCTGTTCGATGAAGATACTATGTTAGTGTTGATGTCACCTTCTTTGAGTCTATTATGTATTTTTCTCCCACAGGTGACAGGCTTACTCCTTCAGAGGATGGAGAAGAGATCTATATGCCTCCTCCTCCATCATTACCATGTTCTACTCCATCTCAGCCTCCACCACCACCACCGCCTCCACCAACATCTTCTGTTTTCTTTCCACAGGTCTACCAGCGAAGGCCCCATGCTCGCCTCCTCCATCATCCAGCACGCCCAAGGTATGTAGTGAGCATTTGAGTTCTTCTAATAGCACAGGTGATTTGCATGTACAGAATGAGGTGCAGGGTGCAAATACTATCTCTACTACTCCTTCTGAGGATCTGGATATACGTATTGTACTTCGACGGCAGAAAAGAGCATGCACTATGCACCCTATTGCTTCTCATGTTTCCTTGGAGTGTCTATCCAAGGATTTTCAGCACTTTCTTGTGGGGTTATCTGTTATCGAGATACCACGGTCATATCAGGAGGCCATGCAAAGTAGTCAGTGGTATTTGGCTATGGAGGAGGAGATGGCGGCTTTACAGTCACGAGGTATGTGGAGTATGGTCCATGTTTCACCAGGTGCGTCTATTGTTGGAAGCAAGTGGGTATTTACTGTGAAGCATCGGGCTGATGGTATCGTAGACAGGTACAAGGCCAGGCTAGTTGCTCGTGGGTTCACCCAGACCTATGGAGTGGACTATCAGGACACTTTTTCCCCTGTAGCACGTCATTCTACCTTGCGGATTCTTATTGTTGTTGAAGTGGTACGTGATTGGCCACTTTTGCAATTGGATGTCAAGAATGCTTTCTTGTATGGTGATCTGCAGGAAGAGGTTTACATGCAGCAGCCTCCTGGGTTTGCTACTGAGGGGGAGTCCAGTATGGTGTGTCGTCTCCATAAGGCTATATATGGCCTTAAGCAGAGTCCGAGGGCTTGGTTTCAAAAGCTCTCAGAATTGATTGAACAAAAGGGGTTTGTCAGATCTACTGCAAATCATACTCTCTTTGTAAAGAGAAACCAGAGAGGTATTGTAGTCATTTTGGTTTATGTTGATGACATTGTTATCACTGGCAGCGATGAACGGGGCATTCACGCAGCTAAGGATTTCCTTAGACAACAGTTTGTTACCAATGACCTTGGCACGCTTCGTTACTTCCTTGGCCTGGAGTTTGCATGAAATCGGCAGAGTATGGTTATGACACAAAGGAAGTACGTTACTGATCTTCTATCTGAGACAGGTATGATAGGATGTAGACCAGCTACTACCCTGATGGATCCTAATGCGAAGCTCTATGATGATGGATCTGAGGAGGTAGACAAGAGACGGTACAGAGAGCTGGTAGGGAAATTATTGTATGTTACTATTACCATGCATGATATATCTTTCGTTGTGAGTAGAGTAAGTCAGTTCATGGAGCAACCCAGGCAGGTGCACCTGAATGTAGTATTCATGATCCTCTGAGATATCTGAAGTCATCTCCAGGTGCAGGTCTTCTGTTTAGAAGAGATACATCTCTCTCAGTTACAGGGTGTGGAGGGTGTCCTAAGGACAGGAAGTCTACTTCAGGCTTCATTGTTTTTGTTGGTAGCTCACTAGTCTTATGGAAGAGTAAGAAATAAACTGTTGTTGCTCGATCTAGTGCGGAATCAAAATATAGGGCAATGGCCCAAGGTAGTACGGAGATGATGTAGGTCAAATCTGTCTTGACATATTTAACGATTGAAGTGCCTCTTCCTATGCATCTCAAATGCGGCAATCCGGCAGCCTTGTTTATAGCTAATAATCCAACATTCCGTGAAAGGACAAAGCACATTGAGGTGGACTGTCATTACAATCGTGATTTGATCCAAAAGAGGCTTATTTCAACATCTTATGTAGCGTCAGAAGATCAAATTGCAGACATGTTTACTAAAGCTCTGGCTAGAGGTCCTTTTCATCACTGTTGTTCCAAGCTAAGCATGATAGATATATATATGCTCCAGTTTGAAGGGGAGAGTGTTACGATATTTATGTTATTTTGTCGTTTTTCCCATGTTTATTTCTATTGTCTTGTTTATGTAATTCACCCTTAGAGCTTTTCTCTTATATAAGAGAGCTCTAGGGTTAGATGGAATATGATTTTTTGTTTCCTTTCCACATTTTGCAAATGGTCAAATCATCTTAAACGATTTTCTCTCACCTTATCCTTTATCGGAGCTACATCAACTCTCCTTTTGATCACATCATCATGAATCTGATCTTTTCATGTATGACCATGCATCCACCCTAGCATTTTCATTTCTGCTACTATCATATGTTGTACATGTCTATGGTTCATAAGCCAACATTCGGATCTATAGAGTAAAGCAGGTCTCACGGTTTCTTTATTATACTTTCCTTTTATTTTTAAAGGAATTTTCTTATCCATAGAATAGTAGAAACCCCTCTCCACTTTATCCAACCTGCATTTATATGAGTAATATCTCTATTGATTCCCCCATCATGTCGGGGAATAGATCCCAAGTAATATTTCCATCAATTTCCACTAAAATAAAATTCAAAAAAATGTGTGGTTTTCCTTTGTTAGAAAATAGGAAGCAGAAGCGGAATTAGAAATAAAGATAAAGAACTTGAAGAATACAAGGGATTTTACGTGGAACCCTACTCCCTAAGGAGCGGGATGAAACCACGGGAGAAGCCCTCAAAGGGGCATATGCTTTTCTCAATGGATACAGGAGGTCTGGGGCTCCTTATATAGCATCCACAGAGCCTCCAAGTCCCACCACTGGTAGATGTAGGACTAAACATATGGATGGGGACGCACAACCAAATACTTCAACACTCCCCCTCAAGATGGAGCGTGCAATGCTCAGCTTGGACAAACAGAAAGAAACTCAACTCATAATGCATGACACTACAGACAATATCAACTCAACGCGCACAACTGTTGGTTGCTGTCGAGGACGCTGCTTCTCATGCCGTGTAGGTGAGGAGGACGAACGGGCTGGAGTGTGAGTCTGTTGAATCTCCTCATCATAGAGCATGCGCTCCGAACTGCGCCCGTCAAAGTCACTACGACTGAAATGAGTGTCCTCGTCGGAGTACTCTGGCCCGCCACAACATGTGGACAACTGCTCCATCTCTGAAAAGGGCCTAACTGAAAAAAGGCCGTGGAAGTGCAATCCTCGTCGGAGTCCACGGTCGCTGGAGAACGGAGTCTGAAAGAAGTCTCCTCGTCGGAGAACTAGGTCTCTCCCATCTGGCACAGAGAATAGTACCCTACTCTGGAGTACCTATGATACCACATGAAAACCCTTGCCAACATGGCATAGAGAATGCTCCTCTACTCTGGAGTCCCTATGGCTCACATGAAAACTCCCTGACAACACCCGAAGAATGATGGACACCACGACAAAAGATGGCATACATATGCTCAACTCAAAAGACCGCATTCATGTGCGTGTCTGAAACTGGAGACTCGAAACCATGATCGTCGAGTCTGAACAGTTGTAGAGTCTGGAATCTAAATGGTCTGAAATATGCATCTGGAGAATCTGAATGGACATGTGACTCTATACAATACTCCCCCTTTCTCCCATACTTCTCGGAAAACAATGGCGCCGACCAAGTTGGGAGAAGACAAGAAAATGAGGGTAACAAAACATAAGCCGCTACATTTTTCTTTCGGCTTTTCTAAAAAATCGCTTTTTTGCTATTTTATTTCTCTCTTTTTTTGGGTAAATTACAAAAAAGGACACCAACTATATCTCAATTCCCAACTAAGGGACTCATTTTTCAATTGTAACAAAGAGGGGACCGACCTTATGTTTTTTTCTCAAATACAGGCCTCTATAAGCTTCAACGAAAAATGTATATCGACGTTAAACCCTTAAGTTGACGACCCAGGCACCTATTTATTACAATCAAAAATGAGGCCCCTAATTGAGAATCAAGGTATAGTTGAGATCATTTTTTGTAATTTACCCTTTTTTTAAACATCTTTTTTTATGCGTACGACTTTTCTTATGTATGCGTCTTTTATATCTTTCTTCTTTTATTTTTTTAACGCAAACCTCCTCTCCTTTTTTTACTGCTTTGGCTATCTGGCTCGCACTGGACCCTTGAAGCCAGCCCCCCACTCAATTTTTTTATGACCGTCGGCTCACTTGGGCACATACAAAACAAAAGATTTTTTTAAAAAAAATAAATACATGCCATCGGGCTCTAGGGTTCCCCATCGTGGGAACCCTCTCGTCAATCACCGTCGTCAAGGGGTTCTGGAGGGGAGGCGAGCACCCCGCGCCTAGGGGTACTGCACGAGGAAGGGGTCCCACGCATGGAGGTTATGCACGAGGGGGTTGGTGGGCACGCGCGAAGGGTTGGGCGAATGGCTGGAGGTCGCTCGCGCGTAGAAGGCGGCGCTGCTGGAACCCTAGACTTCGCACAACCTGGACTTCGAACTGGAGGAGCCGCCGCTACTGGATAGGAGCAAACTCGAGGGCGCGGAGAGAGGAAGGTCTTGCACCTGGAGACCAATGCGAGGGAGGAGGGCATGCCGCCTTAGAGCCTGGAGGTCGCACGTCGGGGAGGAATGGGCTAGGGCTCGCCAGAGGGCATGCGCCTGGGAGCACGCTGGGAGTTGCGATGTTCCCTGATGGCCGCCCAGAGACTTGGAGGGGGCACAACCGCCTGTTGCTGGCAAAAGGGGAAGATGCTCCGCATGAGCATCATGAAGAATCATGTCTTGATCAGATGTTGTTGTATCGTCGATGGAGGTGCGCGCGATGCAGATCGGTTGCCTTCCTAGAGTATTGCGGCGCAGGACATGTTAGGGTTTCATAGGAAACCCTAGAAATCAAATTGCGGTATTATCTCCATGATACAATAATCAAAACTTAACCATAAAACTCAATCTTGGTTGATTTCGAAATTTGTTCCCCTTTTCAAATCCAGAAGGGGGAGATCGATGTGCCAGCGAGATTTGAAAGGCCCGGATCGGTCAGGAGTTGCCGGCAGAATCAACTTGAACAGGAACGTCTAGGGTTTACACAAAACCCTAGATCTCAAATAATCTTCAAATCCAAATCTCCAAGAACTTATGAATCTTCATGATAATCGAATCTCGGACATAAATAAAGAACATGAGAAGATCTTCAAAGAAATAAAATCACCAAACTCGAATCTCGAACAAATGGAAAAACTATCTCAGCGAGAATCGAACCCACTCTGATACTATGTTAGAAAATAGGAAGCGAAAGCGGAATCAGAAATAAAGATAAAGAACTTGAAGAACACAAGGGATTTTACATGGAACCCTACTCCCTAAGGAGCGGGAGGAAACCACGGGAGAAGCCCTCAAAGGGGCATATGCTTCATTGCTTTTTCTCAATGGATACAGGAGGTCTGGGGCTCCTTCTATAGCCTCCACAGAGCCTCCAAGTCCCACCACTGGTAGATGTGGGACTAAACATATGGATTGGGTAAATGGATCCTGGAGAGATCCAGTTACCCTCCTACAACTCATATGGCGCACAACCAAATATTCCAACATCCTTAATTGAACAAATCCATAAATTTGCTTAATAAATTCTATAATATATATATATATATATCATCATTAAAAATAAAAGGAAAATATACAAAAATTATATAGTATATCTACATTATACAACAACAAAAATTATACAGTATAAGTTCTCCTTATATATCCCATATAATTTTAGTTTTTAAAATTGCTATCATTTATTGTTTTTCGAAAATCAAAAACCCTAAAAACCCTAAAACATACTTAAAAATCATTAAAATCAAATATTCAGTAAAAAATATAAAAATTATATAGGATGGACATGATTATATTATGTTAAATGGGTTATGTATGGACCACATATATGTGGAGTTGTTAGTCCCGCATTACCTAATGAAGGGACCTTGTTGAGTTGGTAGGACTATATAAAGAGCCCTACACCCCCTCTACTCATTGAGAAACTTAATAAAGTATCCAGTCCGTTGTGGTGTTCTCCCATAGTTTCATCTTACTCCTTAGGAAGCAAGGTCCCATATTTTTTGTTTCTTATTTTTCACATGGAACGAAGCCAAATCAGTTCAGGGATCGTGTTAGAGATTCAATTATGCTTTTTATTATTTTTTTGTGACCTTGAAAGCTGGAGCTAGATTTATGTTCTTTTTTCTGTATAAGATTGATTTTTTAGAGAGAAAAGGGTGGGATCTTAAGATGGGACCCACTGCAATGGTAACTGTATTAATGATGGAAATTAGGTTACATGAGTCCAGACCGCATATAAAGCCTTACAGTGTTCCAAACATTCTCAGAGTAAAAATTCTAACCACGAAAAACGCACTCATTCCGACCACACCAAATCGTCCATAGTAGCGCAAAAGGGGAGAGAGCTATCTTCATGCCCATTGTTGTATACCACCCGAACGGAGCTCCAGAAGTTTGTTGTGTTTCCTGCATCTAGCCGCGATATCCATGCATTCCCCCAAACCTCAATCGAGTGGGAACAAGCAAAAGGAAGATGATCCCAGTCTTCCACCTCAATGTCACATCTGACACAATAAATTTCCATGTCATGTATTAATCTGCCTCAACACGCTTTGGATAGCAACCTCCCATTTCTAACAAGTCGTAGGAAAACCTTCATTCTATTTGGAATCCTACTTCCCTGGATTATTTTACTGTCCATCCGAACCTCTTCCTGAACAAAAGATTGGTCCTCCACAAAGAATCTATAAGCTTTTTTCACCGTGAACTTGCTCTCATTCCATATGAATGGTCCCTCCCAAGAGTACGCTCCTCAAATCCCACCAGCTCCATGTGCAACATCCAAAGCTCGTCCAGCCTTCGATCCGACAGCTCTATCACGAACGAAGGCATCCAAGTCCCATCCAGGCCAACCACCTGTACTGACGCATTCCGGTCCCTAGCCAAAGCCAAAAGCCTGGGAAATCACTCTCCAAGGGCTCCACCACCAATCCAATCATCAAGCCAAAACCTGAAATCTTGCCCTTCCCAAGAATGTTGTATAAGATTGATATGTGGAACCCTAATATGGCATGAGAAATCGATATCAATAACAAGGCTCCAAGGCGGTACTCTCTGATGAAGGCCATGGCGGTGACTCCCTTTGGTGAGGAAGCAACGACCAAGGTAACATAACTCAAGGTGGTGACATTGTAGCTCCAAGCTACGATGAACAGCAATAGCAAAAAAAGCCTAATGGCAACAAAGGTTTTGAACAACCCTAGCTAACCACCTCTCTAGATCTGCGTAATGGATGATCCCAAAAATTTTTTAAAGGAAAAAAGGTGTTCATCGTAAAGACAATACCCGTAATATTATTACAGCAGATGTTGGCGCATACCTAGCAATGCAGGTGGAACTTGGAAGGCAAAGACGCATGTTGACGGGTTCTCGTAGTGGAACCTAGGTCCCATTATTGGAAAGGTGCAACGAGAATTTGTGCGTGTAGAAGAAAATAAGGCACTCTTCAACGCAGAGCCATGATCGAGGCAGCATTTGCATGAGGTGAAGGTGATGACAGCACCCTAGCGATGAGTTGATGACGGGTTCCCAAGCAGGAGAACTCTACTTTTGAGTGTTGATAGGTTCCACCTCTTTTGAACCTTATCATGAATGTGAAGACAGAAGGCTTATTAGGCTTTCAATTAATTTAATCTGATTTTTTTGGCTTTGGCTCAAGTCAAGGTAGCCACTTATTTGTTTTCTGATTTGGAACAATAGACCTGCAGCTGAAATGATGGGAAAAAAGGGGTGGTAAAAAATTAACAAAGGTGGGAAACGGTCTAGGATAAAAAAAATAGGACCCTCAAAAAAAGAGCAAAAAATGAATGGATGATATGGGAATCACGAAAAAGGAAAAGCGAAAAATCTGCTTATCAACAAAACGAAGACAGTTGGGGAAAAAGGTGAAAGATTTTTTTGTGGTATTGTTTTACTCGTATGGGCCCTACGGGTCAAGATTGTTATGAAAAGAAAAAAGAAGAAAGATAATGGTTATTAGGATAACACCATTAAGGAAAAAGGGACGATAAAGAAAAGAAGAAAAAAGAAAAGGAAGAGAAGTTTCTTGAGTGACCCCTCTACTTCATTTGTTTTCCCAACTTTGTTAATTATCCTCATGTTGATCTTCTCTTACAAACAAATCAAACAAACATTATCCATCATCGGTCCTTTTCTTGAGTCCTGGTAAAGATGGAGAGGGCGAGAGAGGGGCACGCGGCCGGAGGGCCGCAGCAAGGGCCCGGAGAGATCGGAAGAGATGGGGGAGAGAAAGAGGGCTATCGACCGAGAGGGGAGGGACAGAGCGAAGCATTTTACCCATTGTTTCAAGTGCAGGTTGGAGGGCCACGTTACGGCCTGGTGTACGGTGGACACTCTGGTATGTTATCGGTGTCGTAAGGAAGGTCAACTCTGCAGAGACTGCCCTCCGGTTGCAAAGGGAGAAGGTAGTTCATTTGTGGTTGCAAAAAGTAGAGAAGATTAGACAAGGGAGCAAGAAGAGTCGGTTGAAGGCTTGCTTGTTACAAAAGGTCAAAGAGAAGACCCCTTGGTGGTTCTGGAACTGATTCCTGGGGAAGAAGTTAGGTAGCCTGGAGGATACGATATGGTTGATGGAGTCCTCTATTTGCATGTGAGTGGTGGAGAAGGAGATCGAAGGTTTCTTAGCAAAAGGGGGTATGTTCCGGCTGGAGGTGAGATGGAGAAAACCAAGGTTGAGGGATGGCGCGATAAAGGTGAACCTTAGATGGGTGGTGGAAATCCGAGGATTGCCGGTGAGATGTCGAAGCCTCGGGGCGGTGAGGGATGCTTTGTGGCATGTAGGCATGATCGAGAAGGTGGTCATGACCGACCAGAAACCCGGAGAAGAATGGGATGGCCTTTAGGCTTGCCATACGGGAACTTGTTCGAAAATATAGTAATAAAAGGAACATAGGAGTTTGTCGCTAGGTATTTGACCAAATATGATCGTCTAGTTTATATAAAACCTATCACTAAAATACCCCTAGAAGGGGATAGAGCTAAGAGAAGTGAAAAGAGTTTTCCATGAGATGGGAAATAAAACTATTAGCCCCACACGAGGTTTGTGAATAAGTAATTGTCTGATGATGGGCAATAAATATCTGTCTTTCTGTTGAACTCATAATTCATTAGATACTTTTATGAATGTCATCTATGTATCGTAAATAAATAGATCCTAGTTTTTTTTGAAGACCAAAAGAGGGAGTAGCACACTAAGGTGCCCTCCCCAATATATTAATTAAAGAAAAAGAAAGGAAAGAAAAGTACAAGGGAAAAGAGAAATCACAACAAGGACCAGGCTTCCACAAAAGCCTTGGATTGAGACAAAATATTCTCGCTATAGAACCTGCGGTCCGAGAATACCAGAGCATTTCTGGCCAGCCAAATACTCCAAAGCAAAGGCAGTGGGCCCAGAAAATCTAACCGCGGCCGAAGACGAGCTGAACGAAGCGAATCCCAGAAAGCGTCGAAGGACGACGAGCAGACCCAGCCAAGGCCAAGGTTTCCCCAGAAACCAGCAGTGCAAGAACAATTAAAGAACAGATGGTCCACCGATTCGGTGCCCACCCCGCACAGGTTGCAGGCTTCAGACGCAAAGCAAAAAAACCGCGTGCAATGGTCCCGAGTCATTAAACGCTTGCGCCTGAAGAGCCACAGGAAGAAGCCAATCCGCTCAGGGAGACGAAGACCCCAAACAAGGAGCAATCCTTCATGAGGATCTCGGAGAGAGCGGGCGGTGGCCTTCGAATCATCGCGTATGCCTTCTTGACCGAAAAAGAAGCTCCCATCCAAACCCAGTGGTCCCCCCCCCTGGGGCCCTCGCAGCAAGCTAAAAAGTCACACAGTCGAAGGAACTCCTCGAGCCTTTGATCCGAAAAGTTTGCACAAAAACGAGGCATCCAGTTCCCATCACACCAAACATCAGCAATCTTTGCCTCATGTTCCGCCGCCAAGGCAAAAAGTCGTGGGAAACGGCTGGCGAGTGTCTCATTGCCAGTCCAGTCGTCGGTCCAAAAAGCGAACGCGAGGCCCCGTTGCCCAAGATAGGCCGGAAGAGCTCGTGAAAGCGAGGGAGCATCGATAGAATCCCCCTCCAGAACGGGGACGGCCGGACACTCGTAGGGAGCACAAGAGACACGGAGCTAGAGCAGTCGTAAATACGTCGGATCATATTGCAACAGAGATCGTCACCGCTCCCCTATAATCCGGAGACCCACTTCAAGATCAACGCCTCGTTCATCGCATCCAACCTCCGAACCCCCAGCTCGCCATCCACCTTCGGCAAGGTAACCGTATCCCAATCAACGAGGTGCATGCCCATGGCCGTCTGCCCACACCGCGCCATAAGAATCTCCTCATCACCCCTTCAGTACGTAAGCGGATCCCTTTCGGCAAAATACGTGAAGACGTGAAGAAAATCGGAATTGCTGCCATAACCGTTTGAGGAGGACCAACCTCCCCCTCCTGGAAAGGATGGAAGACCGCCAGCCCGCCAACCTGCCCTCAAGCTTTTCGACTACCGGAAGCCAGTCCGCCAGCTTAGCCCACCCGATAGTAAGAGGCATGCCAAGGTAGGGAATTGACAGCTTGCCGCACCCCACTCCCATATCACAGAACATACCCGCGCCTCCTCCTCAGAGAATGCAAATAGCACCAAGATGGACTTCTCCCGATTTTGGACGAGACCCAAGAGCTCGCCGAACAGCTCCAGCACGGTAGCGACGGCCCCAATTTCCTCCATACCGCCCTCAACGAAAAAGATAGTGTCATCCGCGTATTGGATAAGAGGAATATTGAGATCGTCCTTCGAGAAGCCCGAGAAGAGGCCACCGCGTTGCACCTGCATCACCAAGCACGCCAAAGCATCAGCCACAATGACAAAAAGAAGGGGGGCCAGGGGGCACCCCAGCCTGATCCCCCGCTGAGGCTGGTAGAAGCCGCCCTCCGGGTGGCCGTTAACAAGCACCGCCAAAAAAGTCGTGCTCACACAACGTTTTATCCAAGATATCCAGACGTCCGGAAACCCCCTCCTATGCATAGCTTCCCATAGGAAGCGCCAATCGAGAGTATCATACGCTTTTGCAAAATCTACCTTCCATAGCATAGCCTTTTTGCCAAGCCGCTTCCTGTCAGCAACAATCTCGGAAGCCATAACCAAGCGGTCCTCGATTTGCCTGCCCGGGATAAAAGCCGATTAGAAGGGAGAGATAAAGTGCTCAAGAACCCTACAAAGACGGATAGCAAACACCTTGGCCACAATAAGGTATAGTCCATTGGAGAGAGCAATCGGCCAGAAGTCCTCAATGCGCTCAGCTGCACCATGCTTAGTAAGGAGTATGACCAGCACCCGATTAATTTTGTCAAAACCCGTGTTGTATAGACACATCTCCTCTACCACCTCGAGGACATCCCCAGCGAGCAGGTCCCAAAAGTCCTTATAAAAGGACACTGGGAACCCATCCGGATCGGGCGCCCCATCCGCATTAAGGGACCATACGGCGGCCTTCACCTCCTCCAAAGTTACCGGCACAACCAGGCTCGAGGCGTGCTCCTGGGAGAGCCTCTCCGCCCCCTGCCCCATCCACCTCCACCTGCGCAAGAGGGTCCGCGACGAGAAAGCATGGAAATGGTTGGCAATCAGATGACCCATCTCCCTGTCACCCGCAACCCGTACACCATCCACAATAATCGAGCGCAACATATTAGAGCGGCGTCTTCCGCTGGCAATTCTGTGAAAGAATGCAGTGTTGGCATCCCCCTCCACGAGCCATCTGTGTCTAGATCTCTGGCGCCATTCCGCAATGCACTTCTTATCCTCCAGCGCCACCTGCCGGAGAGCAGAGTCCCGCCTCACGAGATCAGCGGAGGAGAGAGGGCTCGAGTCCTCGAGCTGATCAAGGCCGGAAAGAACGTCCTCCGCAGAGGCCCTGGCCGCCCGGCGGGACGCGCGCGACTCCTTCTTGAATGTGCAAAGTCTTCCCCGCAAGGAGACAAGTTTCTAGAAAATCTGGAGACAGTCGAGCCAGAGACGACCGTAGAGGTTCAATGCAAGGAAACAAACTCGCGAAAAGAGGCTTCCAGAAGCCACGCCTTCTCGTACCTGAAAAAACCCCGGTGTGATGACTGCTCCCCCGAGTCCCAAATCAGGGGAGAGTGATCCGAGCGGGTTCGGATCCTTGTCGACGTAAAGGAACAAGGGAAGGGATTTAGAAACTCCGAAGATGCCAAGAACCGATCGATGCGGGAGCGAGATCCCGAACTCCGCCACGTGTACTTAGTATCCGAGGCGTCAAGCACCTCAAGCTCTAGATTATCCAACAGCTCCACGAAATCCGTCGACCCCAGGTCTTGGCCACCACGCAAGCCCGACCGGTCGGAGGATAGCAAAGTAACATTGAAATCACCTCCAATCAGCCACGCTCCCCCCGGGAAGGAGGTTCTAGTCGAGCGAAGATCTTCTCATAACTGGCACCGGTCCCCCGAATGACAAGGCCCATATACGTAAGAGACGACAAAACTCGTCACCGAGGAAAGGCAATCCAAAAGGACAGTCAAAACATGTGTGCCCCTTAACTCCGATTGAAGAACAAAACCATGGTCCCTCCAGGCAATCAGCATTCCTCCCGCAGACCTAATCGTGTCAACAACCCGGTAAGCAGAGAGGGGGCCTGCATCAAATGAGCGCCAAACCTCCCCCATACAAGATTGTAATTTGGTTTCCTGAAGCATAACGATGTCACAGCCCCATTCGAGGAAGCGAGAACCCAAGACCTTCCTCTTTTCCGAGTCACCCAGACCCCTGACGTTCCATGTGAGGATCTTCATTGAGAACCGCTGAAATTTCCCCCGAGGTGAACCACTCCAGCCAGAGCTGCCACTTGAGCCATACGAGCCGACATTGGCGGAAACGCGGCGTCAGGTCTCCGCGAACGCGGGCGCCTTCTGTATCTTTATTCGATCCGCCGGATATCAGTCCCTGAAGGGGCCAGTGTCGAAGACGACCCCAAGTCGGAACCCTCGGCCGGGAAGGTCTCCCAAGCAGGTGGAGCATCCACCTCCGCACTTGATTCCCTCTCCTGGTCAGCGACATAGAGGGGCTCACCATCGAAGAGGACGCTCCAAACTGGCCACTTAGGCCCATGGAAAGCAACAGACAAAAAAGAGCCATCAGAGAATCCGAGGGGCCATCAAGATCCCCACCCGGGTTATCCGAGGACACCGCAATCGAATCCAGCGACCCGCCCGCATCAGGGGCAGCACACACCCACGAAAGGGATACCCGAGAATCCGAATCCGCAGAGGATCCCCCCTGAACGAGAAGGTGACCAACAGTCGAACCGAAATAGAGGGGCGAATTGGTGTACTCCCAAGAATGAATATCGATAGGGGAGCATGTCCCAAAGACGATCTTCTGAAAAGGCGTCAAGAGACGATGCGACACCCTCAAAGGAGAGAATGCACACATGGCGTCCGGGACAAAACAACGATTCAGATCGCCAGAATTCGAAATGTCCCCACGAGAGGAAGACGGACCTTCCCTGCCGGAGACGGCAACGAGTTGGTGGTCGCCGCCACCGCAATCTCCCAACGGCAAGGACCGCTCCACCTGCTCCAAAAGACGAATCCGCAATGGAAAACGAAAGCGGCCCACGACCAACTCCGCCTCCGAAGAAAGGCAGGCGTAGTCAGGGCACTCTAACAACACAAGAGTAACCTCCGGGTTCGAGCCCGGGAGCGTGCCATCTGCAAGAATCTGTAAAACCCAGCCAAGACCCCTCAGAGGTGGACCCAAACAATGCACGGAGTGTGACAAGAAAGGAACTCCCCGAACCTCCGCCACCCTTCGCGAAACACGATCCACAACCCCATCTGCAAATCTTGCATGCCTCCAGGTGAGGCTACCCAGACCTTTCCATGCAAGCAGCCGTAGTCGTTGATGCTCCGACAACCCCCGCACACAGCATCTACGATAGCCCAAAGCCACGACATTCCCAAGGAAAACGCCTGCTAACTCCTTCGACACGGCCGATCGAATCTCCTCCACAGTCACGGAGCCTTCCAGCCAAGAGCCAATGAGGATCCAATGCAGAGACGGAAATACGGGAGAACGCGATTCCCCGCCCTCCGCCACGCAATCCACCGAGCATATAGAGTCCGCTGTGAACCGTGTGGCATCAGTCCATACATTCGCAACTGACTGATGACAAAAAGAAGGACAGGAGGAGCACCGATGTCTCTCTCTCTCGCAAACGAAACACGAGCCTGTTTGGTTGCAGGGTTGGGCAGGGTTGGCCCAACCCTGGTTACTATTCACAAGGGTACTTCCTCCTCACAGATTACTATTCACCCATCCCAACCCAGCCCAACCCAACCCTGCCCAACCCTGCAACCAAACAGGCCCCTAGGAGGCGACACACACGTCGCCGCCAAGTGCCCCGCAAGCCCACACGTGAAGCATTTTCGCCCGTTCTTTCGATGTGAAACCACTTCCCAGCCATCTTCTAACTTTTGCCTCCCTCCCGCGTCGACTTCGAAGCCAGAGCGCGGCGCGATGGAGGTCCTCCGCCACTCCTCCGCCCCCGCCTGAATCACCCACTTCAACCTCTCACGTCTCTTCCGCTCCATCTCGAGCTCTGTCTAAATAGATGATAGTTGCTCAACGTTAACCATAGTCATTTTTTGATAAATGAACACTAGGAGTCAGACTCAATCTTTCTCATTATTTTCTCCCATGCCTTTTCTTCATTCCTAGTTTGATATTCTGGTCCTAAGCGTAGAGAAATCACACCAATCAATCCCGAACTTGGTGGTTAAATTCTACTGTTGACGATACTGTGGGGGAGGTCCTGCGGAAAAATAGTTTGATGCCAGAATGATAAAAAGCTTAACACTTCGTATTTTACTTTTCAAATATGAAAAAGAAAAAATGCAAGAGTTATCTTATTCAAAACTCCAATATGGCATATTTTCCCATTTACTCCATTTCTATTCCTAGAATTGAAACAAATTAGAATTCTCAACTCTCTACGACGACGTCGAGTAGATAGAATATGTTCATGAACAAGGAAATCATAATAATTGTTGTTTTCATTTACAAATATATTGTTATATTGTTGCATAATGGATTTTTCAAGATCATTCTTATCAACGAATTTTTTACGCACTTTCCATAAATTTGGTGTTTAAAAAAACAAAGTCTTTGTCTAAAGAAATGCTTTGAGAAATGGCAGATATATAGAACTTTTCAAGGAGATAGTGCTTTTTCATCTCTCAAAATGGAATCTGTTCCAAACATATATGTCATGGTTCCTTACTTCGACAGGGTACAAATATCTAAATTTCACCCTTTTAGATACCTTTTCAAACTCATTGCCGATACTAAGTAGCAGTCTAAAATTTGTATTTATTCTTCATGATATTATGCACGGATCGGGCATATCACGGTAATTCCTCAAAAAAATTGTGTCTGATTCTTCTACAATGGAATCTTATAAGTGAGATTTCGAGTGTGCACAGATTTCTATCCGAAGAAATGATTCATTGAAATAAGGAGTCACCCCTTCCGTTGACATGGGAACGTCTGAGATCAACAAATGCTTGGGAGTTCCTCTATTCAATCATTTTCTTTCCTCTTAGTGTTGGATATTTCATTCATATATAATCTTCTCTTTGTTTCTTGAGCCTTTAGTGAATTACATACAGAGTTAGGAAAGATCAAATCTTGGTTGATTCCATCATACATGATTGAATTGTGAAAACTTCTTGATAAGTATCCTACATCTAAACTTAATTCTTTCTGTTTAAAGAATCTATTTCTAGTTGCTCTGGAATAATTAGGAGATTCTCTAGAAAAAATATACGAGGTTCTGCTTCTGGCGGTAACACACTATTAGGAGGTGCTTCCGCTTATGGGGTCAAATCTGGAGACCACCATCTGCTTCGTGCTCTTCCATGACACTAAGGGTTCGTTTGGTTGCAGGGTTGGGTTGGGTACTATTCATAGGGGTACCCCCTCCTCACAGTTTACTATTCACCCAGCCCTGTGAATAGTACCCAACCCTGCCCAACCCTGCAACCAAACGAACCCTAAGGAACTCTATATGAACACTGCAAAACCAAAGGAGGACTTTCTGTCCTTAGGGGACCCCGTATAATATGCATTTGCGCAAACTGTAACGACGAGGGATGTACCTCTACTAAATAGAAGACCAGTGCAAGGCGAGGTCTTCAGATACCTCAGAATCATATGGATTGCATCCTTATGTGTATGTCTAGGCTGCTCAATGAACTAACTCACTCTGCTCACTACACAGGTTATATCTGGCCTGGTGATGGTCACGCATAGGAGCTTCCCAACAGCTTCATGTACCTTTTCATATCTACCTCCTCAGTGTCAGCATCATATAGCTTCATGCTCGAGTCCATGGGAATAGTGACAAGCAATGAATCTGTGATTTATCACTCTAAAAGTTCAAAATAGAGCTTTGTTCCCGAGTAATTAGTTGCATATTTCCACTTATATTGCATATTTAGCATTCATGCATGCAAAAATAATATTTGCATTTTAGCATTCATATTTGCATTAAATAAGAAGTCAAATTCACTTGTAAAAATCACATGTAAATACCATATTTGTATATATTTTATACTAAATCCAAATCCAATAAATTGAACTCTATTGTGTATATCTTACTAACACTAATAAAAGAAAAATATCAAAAAAGTACTAACTTGTAAAATTGACCAGTAAAACCCAAATCCAAGTTTGAGAATAAGAACCTTAAAATGTGTATATCTCTCTCATAAAGTGTCAGATTTAGATTTACTCACTTTTAAAGTAATATACATTCAAAGAGCTTCAAGATAAGACCAATTTCATTAAAATCGGAGATCGTATGCAAAACTTGGGTTTTGGGCCGCTATTGTATATTGTACAAATTGACCTTTTTGCCCTTGTATTTTATCTTTCTATTTTCTTAATTATTAAAAATCCAGAAAAATAGATTAAATTGTAAATATTTCTTTCATATTTTCTCTATTTTATTTTGATTTTTCTCGTATTTAAAAAAGACAAAAAAAATTGTAAAAGATAAAATGTGGTATTTTATATCTATAAGGTACCACCCAAAAATACATTTTGATTTGACCTTTTTGTTATTCCTTTTTTATTATTATTTACATTTAATTTTTGAATTTTCTGGGAGTGACATGTGGCAGCTTCTGGAGCCGCCACGTGTCACCCATTTTTATCATTTTTACTTATTTATTTTTTTAATTAAATTATTTTCATTAATTTATTTTATTATTATTATTATTATTTTAAATAATTAAAATAACATGCCACATGGCAGCTCCCGAGCGTGCCACGGGCATCTTCTCCATTCCCCTCACCATTCTTTCTCTCTCCCCTTGTAAACCCATGCACGTTCCTCCCCACCCCATTTTTTCTCTCCCTCCTATGCCTCCAACCCATCACACCTTCCTCCCGCATCGCGCGGTCAAACCCCGCGCATTTTCCATCGCTTGTAACCGCCTGCCCCACTACGCGTGACGATGCCTCGCGAGACCCAACCCTCCATTGCCCATCTCCTCCTCACGCCCACGTCACCCGCCAGTGACGGCCACGTACTCCATATCTCCTCCCCACGATCTCTCCCATCTCAAACCGCCTATAAAAGTCCCTTCCACTTCCGTCATTCGAATGATCCGCCATTTGAGCATCAGGATCTCGAGCTTCGGTCCTCCCTCAGTGACAGCGAGAGAGAGAGAGAGAGAGTCGTCATTGAGCGACGACAGGATCCGTGCCAGGCGAGATCCGGTGGTCTTCCGTCCACCGCTGCAGCTGCTTTCCGCTGTTGCCTGAGCTCGGCTCACGCCGGAGCCTCGAGCGAAGACCAACTGGAGCTAGAGCTCCAACCACTTTTCCCAAGCGTACCTTCCATCTCCTCCAGGTAGTTTCCTTCCTCTCCCCTCTTCCTTCTTCTCTCTTTCTCTGCTACTATACTATCTTCTCCCAGTTTCCAGTTTCTTTACTCCAATCGAACCTTAAATCGACAACCATCCCACCCTCGTCACCATTTCACCTTCTCATTTATCTTCTTAGTGCAACCTTCTTGCATCGGGGCTCCTTCTCCCGCAATCGATTAGAGCTACGCCCATATCACCTCCTTTTGACTTTAACGTCAGACCAGGGTGTGAGTGCCTCGAGTTTCTAGTCTACATTTGCAGGTTATTCAACCCTGTCCGCACAGCAGAAGCATCGCCACTAGCAACCACTATGCCCGCGGTGCGATCATGCCAGCGACCATCCACACGTACAGCCATCTACCCAGCTCCACAACGCCTCGTCGATCGGAGCCACCTCATTCGAGCTTCTGCATCATCGAGTGTCTTCCACCTTGGGCCATGCGCGCTCGTGCTACGACACCGCCTCGGCTCCCGTCGCTTCGACCACGAGCGTCGCCTCCACTGCCATAGCCCGCATCCTTAGGGTTGTGCTCCCTCTTCGCGCCACTCCGCCTGTCACCCTGCGCCTTCGGCTCCAGTTGCCAACGACTCCAGACGCCCGCGCGTCGCTGCAGGGAAACGAGCCACCTCCCTTCACCTTTGGTGCACGGCCCGCGCTCCAACGAGGTGCGCCCTCCTCCGCCTTTGTTTTGTTCGCCACCGATCCGCATCTCCTCGCCAGTCCCGCATTCTCGTCGCCGCGTGCAGCTAGGCAACAATCGCCTCCAGGCCAGGCCGCCCCCTCCACGTTTTACCGCGTTCTAGGCCCCTCTCCCCCACGAGCGGCACCGCCATCGACAACCGTCGGAGGTCCTCTCCACGCCACCGTCGTGCCACTCCCTCCACTGGTCCTCGTGGCCAGCAGCAGCAGAGAGGCGACACCGCTCTCTTCATCCTCGCCACACGCCTTCATCTCGCCCTTGCTCGCGCGGGGGAACCACCGCCTGCCTCGGTTCTATCGCACCTAAGCAGAAAAGGGAAGAAAACCCACTCCCGTGAGGCATAGCAAATCCCTTGGTGAAAATTGCAAGGTCACCCTCGCATTATCTTGAATCTACTTTCAGCCCCCGCATTCAGACCAAGCACGTGGGAAGTGTAGAGATAGATATTATTATGCTATGTACCTGTTGGTTATTTCTTTGTTTTCTCTGGACTACTTTGTACTTTACCCTTAAGGCCTCTCCCTATATAATAGAGCCTAGGGTTTCTCTGAATAATTAATCTCAGTTTTCCTCCCAACATGGTATTAGAGGCCAAGCCCTAGGGCTCCCTCCCTCTCCCCACCCGCCGCCCTCTCTCCTTTTCCTCATCCCGCCGCCACAGCCGGCTCCCAGCCCCCCCCCCCCCAGCGGCTCCCACACCCGCCGCCAACCCCCGGTGGAACCCAGACCCGCCGCCAAATCCCCTAGCGGCCCCCTATTCCCGCCACCACCCCCCAGGCGGTCTCCTACTCTCGCCGCCAGCCCTCCGGTGGCCCCCTAGTCCCGCCGCGTGCCCCCAGGCGGCCCTCTACTCCCGCCGCCAGCCCCCACGCGGCTTCCTAGTCCCGCCGTCATCACCACCCGGCGGTCGTAGCTGAGCTTCCGGCGTGCCCTAGCCGATCCTCGGCGATCCCCGGCGTGCCCGTACTCGTCTCTTCCTCCGGATAGATGGATTTGAGTGCGTAACGTCTACATACGCACTCGAATCCTATGCAGTTTGTGTAGACATCTATCACTTTGTCTACAAACCCTAGTTTTCTCCAGCGGCAATATGTCAGAGTCGAAGGTTGATATGCCCTCGATAGGCGCATTCAAAGGTCCTGAGCCAATAGTCAAGATGGACGGGTCGAATTACGAGCTCTGGGCGATGCAGTTCATGAGCCTCATGAAGTCAAATGGTAAGAAGCATATTCATACCGAGGATGAGCCAGCAGAGAAGACAGGGATATACGCCTCGTGGGAGGCTGATGACGCCTATGCAAAGGTCTGGTTGTCAGGTACATTGACGATGGAGATTGCCAACGATGTCCTCCATCAGCCCACTGCAAAGGCAATGTGGGATATCCTAGCTGCTACATATTCGCAGGTGCAAAATGAGACCAAGATGTTACAGCTTCAGCATGACATATTCATGATGAAGCAGAGCGGCAGACCTCTTCACTCCTTATACACATCCCTGAGGGGGATGTTTGAGAATTTATACAGTACTATCCCACTCACAACGACTCCTGAACAGCATAAGACATTTCGGAATGCCACCATGGTGGGTGTCCTACTTGCGGCCCTTGATCCTGAATATGGCGCCGCCCGTTCTCAGATCTTAGCCGATGCAGTTATTCCTCCGGTGGAGGATGTTTACAGGAGACTCAGTCGCATTACAGTTTCTTCCTGTTCTTCTACTCCACCCCCATCAGCGATGGCAGTTTCGCGTGGGAGAGGTGGCCCGTCTTCAGGTCGTGGACGTGGATGTGGACGTGGACCCCAGGGAAGGGGTGGTCGCTTTAGTCAGCCATGTTCCTATTGTCACCACACAGGACACTCGGAGGAGACATGCTATTCTATGCATGGGTTCCCAGCATCGGCACGTGTTGCAGAGCACTCTCAGTCCCAGTTGGCATCTACTGCAGATAACCGTTTTGAGGAACTTGTGGCACGTCTTCGCGATATTAGGCCACAATCATCTGGTGATTCTTCTGGTGGACCTTCAGATGTTGCTACTACAGCCTCAGCTAGTTCAATTGTTGCTGCTAGTACCTCAGGTAGATCTACTGCATTTACACCGTCTCATGATATCTCTGATTGGATTATAGATTCAGGTGCCACACATCACCTCTGCCGAGATCGAGATAGACTTGAGTCCTACAGGGACATACCTCACGGCCGCTCAGTGCAGATCGCAGATGGTACTCATTCCCCCCTTGTTGGACAGGGGGAGGTCTTCCTATCCTCTACTATGCATCTACAGAATGTCCTACATGCTCCTGAGTTCTCCATGAATCTGTTATCTATTAGTCAGATTACGAAGGATTTGCATTGCCGTGCTATATTTGACCCGTCTTCTCTTATTTTTTAGGGCATACTAACGGGCAGGGTGATTGGATGTGGCTCTGAGCAGAATGGTCTATATCGGCTGGTTCGGAATTCTTATGCTGGTGTCTCCTCTCATTCGGTCGGACCAGTTTCTCCGTACATCTGGCATCTACGTTTTGGTCACCTCCCGCTCCAGAAAATGCACCATCTTCTACCTCAGATCTCTCCCAGTTCGTCTTTTCGCTGTGAAGCATGTCAGTTGGGAAAGCATCATCGGTCGAGCTTTCCTAGTCGTCAGAGTCGTAGCAGTAGCTCCCCGTTCGAGTTGTTTCATATAGATATATGGGGTCCAAGTCGTGTACCTGATCATCAGGTGCACAGATTTTATCTAGTGGTAGTGGATGATTTCTCTCGTGTATCTTGGGTCTTTCTTTTAAAGAATAAATCTGAAGCAGGAGATGTGATCAAGAATTTGATCAATGAAGTGCAAAATGTGTTCTCTTCTATTGTCAAATATGTTCGTACTGATAATGCCCTAGAATTTTGCACACGGTCCCTTTCTCAATTTCTTTCATCAAAGGGCATTATTCACCAAACCACTTGTGCGTACACATCCCAGCAGAATGGTGTGGCGGAAAGAAAGCATCGCCATCTCCTTGATATTACTCGAACCCTACTGATTCAGAGTTGTGCTCCTATTTCTTTCTGGGGGGATGTTGTTCTTACCGCGTGCTATCTCGTCAATCGTATGCCATCCTCTGTTCTTGGTGAGAAAATAACTCTCTCTATCATTTTTCCTGACAAGGAATTATTCTCACTTACTCCACGTGTCTTTGGTACTGTGGCATTTGTTCATCTTCTCTCTCCTGGACTTGACAAACTCTCTCCTAGAGCTGTCAAGTGTGTCTTTGTTGGTTATTCTCGGACTCAAAAGGGCTATCGGTGTTATGATCCCATAAACAAGAAATACTTCGTTAGTGCTGATGTCACTTTCTTTGAGTCTGTTATGTTTTTTCCTCCTGCAGGTGACAGACTGGTACCATCCACTACCAATGATGATGTCTATGTCCCTCCACCTCCTACTTGGAGTTCACCAGAGTCTCCTTATATTCCTGCACCTACATCAACTTCACCACCACCACCTCCACCTCTTCCACGACCTCCCATTTTACCTCTACCAAAATTCTATATGCGTCGGTCAGGTCCTGCTCAGGCTACACATCATCTACCCATCACACCTCAGGTATGTGTTCAGATGGCATTACTACTGACGGGTCAGATATGGTACATGTGCAGGATTCTTCATTGCAGGAGGAAACTACACCATCCAGTACAGCAGAAGATGATCTTGAAATTCCTATTGCTATCAGGAAGCAGAAGCGGATGTGTGCCTCTTATCCCTTTGCTTCACAGGTGTCGTTTCACCGTCTCACTGGAGACTTTCAGAGATTTGCTGCAGCGTTGTCTTCCGTGGATATACCACGGACCTACCAGAAAGCTATGAAGATTGATTGCTGGAGATTGGCTATGGAAGATGAGATGCGTGCATTACAGTCTCGTGGCACATGGTCTTTGGTTATTGCTCCTCCTGATGCATCTATTGTGAGCTGTAAGTGGGTCTTCACAGTTAAATATCATGCATATGGCAGTCTAGATCGCTACAAAGCACGTTTGGTCGCGCGTGGTTTTACACAAACCTATGGCGTGGACTATATGGACACTTTCTCTCCAGTGGCTCGACATTCTACCCTTCGCATTCTCTTATCCGTGGCCGTGGTCCGTGACTGGAGTATATCTCAACTGGATGTCAAGAATGCTTTCTTGTATGGAGATCTGCAGGAGGAAGTCTACATGCAGCAGCCACCAGGATTTACTGCTGAGGGGGAGAAGCATATGGTGTGTAGACTTCATAAGGCAATTTATGGCCTCAAACAGAGTCCAAGAGCTTGGTTCCAGAAGCTTTCCAATCTTATTGAACAACAGGGATTCAAGAGGTCAAATGCAGACCACTCATTGTTTGTTCAGAAGTCATCGGCAGGTACGGTTGTTATCATGGTCTATGTTGATGATATTCTGGTTATAGGAGATGATATTCAGGGCACAGAAAGGGCGAAGGCGTTCCTAGGCCGTCAGTTCGTTACGAAAGATCTTGGAACCCTAAGATATTTTCTGGGGTTGGAATTTTCCAGGAATGCACAGGGTTTGGTGATGACCCAACGGAAGTACATTATAGACTTCTTGATTGAAACAGGCATGGTTGGATGCAAACCATCAAGTATTCCCATGGATCCAAGCATGAAGTTGTATGATGATGATACTGCTGAAGTGGATAAAATGAGATATAGAGAAATGGTGGGTAAGCTCCTTTATATTACCATAACTCGACCTGATATTGCCTTTGCAGTAAGCAGGGTGAGTCAATTTATGGAGCAGCCAAGACAAGTTCACATGGATGCTATACACATGATACTGAGGTATCTGAAGTCTTCTCCAGGTTCAGGGTTGCTGTTTCGGAAGGGCGCAGATTTGTCTATCTCAGCATGTGCAGACGCTGATTATACAGGATGCCCTAAGGATCGAAAATCAACCTCCGGATTCGCAGTGTTTGTTGGAAGCTCTCTAGTTTCTTAGAAAAGCAAGAAACAAACTGTTGTGGCAAGGTCCAGCGCTGAATCCGAATATAAGGCCATGGCGCAAGCCAGCACGGAGATGATGTGGGTTCGATCTGTACTAGAGGATCTACATGTAGCCGTACCTCTACCCATGCAGCTTCAGTGTGACAACCAGGCAGCCTTGTTCATTGCCAATAATCCAGCTTTTCATGAAAGAACCAAGCATATCGAAGTTGATTGTCATTACACTAGAGACTTGATCCAGAGAAGATTGATATCTACAACTCACGTGAGCTCAGGGGATCAGACTGCGGATGTATTCACCAAGCCGTTGCTCAAAGGACCTTTTCAGAGATGTTCATCCAAGCTGAGCATGATAGACATCTATACTCCACCTTGAGGGGGAGTGTAGAGATAGATATTATTATGTTATGTACTCGTTATTTCTTTGTTTTCTCTGGACTACTTTGTACTTTACCCTTAAGGCCTCTCCCTATATAAGAGAGCCTAGGGTTTCTCCGAATAATTAATCTCAGTTTTCCTCCGAACAGGAAGCAAGTGACCCACGGGAAAATTGCACTCTAATCCTCGCAGCTTCCGCAAATTGCGCGCACAGTCCCGACACTTGGAGATCACGTGCAACAGATGCTCCCACTTGGAACAACTGCACAATCACCCCCCGAAGTTTAGGTAACTGCACAAATGTCCAGTTAGCAATATTTTCGTTATCAATTTTTAATTCTGTAATTGCATTTACACCCCTGTGTTCGCATGTTTATTTAGAGAATCATTTCAATCATTTTATTATTCTAAAAATTGCATATTGTAGAACATCTTAGGCTTTATCATTGCTAATGCTTGTTATATTTTTGTGAGCTTCAAATTATTTAATATAATTATTTTAGTGGAAAATAGCATATTTTGCCAACTGTTTGCCTTTAATTGATTATTAAATCAATCTTTGCTCCGAAAATTACTAAAAACTCAAAGTAGGTAGAGTTTGAGTAGTTCTACTTCATGCCCAAAAATCATCACATTTGCAGGCATAACGAGGTCTAAATAAATTAAGTGGTATTTCGTCTAATCGAATTTTAATAAGTCAAAAATTAATTGTTTTTGGGATCTAGTAATTTTACTGGATTCATTTCATATAAAGTCATCGAGAATAATTTTAGTTTCTGAAAATAATTTAATTTGGTATTTATTAAAATTAATTTTGCAAAAATCACCTAGCATTCATATTTAATTTGTAGTTAATTCATATAGAGTCGAAAAATTCCAAAAAAAATAGGGTAGCATCATTTCATCATTATTGACATTCTGGCCAAGTTTGAGAATTTAGGACTTACTTTGATCATATTAACATTTTAACCCTCAAAGTTTGTCCAGGATTGCATTGCATTTTTTAATTGCATAAAAAACCATAAAAATAATCTCATGAAAACCTAGCATCCAAATCGACTGAAAATTAATCTAAGGAGAAAGCTGTCTCCTTGAGTTCGACCTTAGGCTTGCCCAGGTAAAATAATAATTGCCCTCCATATTACTTGAGAAATTAATTAAAGTGGTTTTTTGATAAATCTGATTTTTACCCGACTGCAACAGACACATTAAATTTAATCGTTAATTCGGATAGATTAAGAGGGTGATATTCGGGTTCTTCAACAAGCCTACAATCTACCACGTCTATCTCAAAGAGAAGATCTGTAATGTACTTCCACTGGGTCATCACAAGACCTCGTCGGTTCTGGGCAAACTCCAATCCTATGAAGTAACATAGACTACAAATGTCCTTGGTTACAAATTGTTGACTCAGGAAATTATTAGCAGTCTGGACATCATGCTCATCATCCCATGTAACAACGATATTATCAACACAAACTAGTATGACAATTGTACCTCTCTGAGACCTATGGACAAATAGTAAATGATCTGCAGACGATCTCACGAACACATGCTGCTCTATCAAATCTGAGAGCTTCAGGGACCATGCTCTTGGACTTCTCTTAAGGCCATAGATCGCCTTGTGAAGTCTGCAAAACTTCTGACACTCCAGGTGGTTATCAACCGTGATTTCACCTCTTTAAAAAATATGAAATTGTTGCAGTATACAAAGTAAAAATTAATTCAACAAAAACCACCCTTTTGAATAGGTGGAAATTTTTAACTTGGTAAGTGTACCAAGGTCGAACTTAGGAAACGATGTATTATTTAGTTGCATGGTTTAAAATTAATCTAAGTAAAAATTATTCGCAAGATAATTTTATGGCAGAAAACAATGCATGAAGAAAGAATTAAAAATACATAAAGAAAATACAATAAACAGAGAGAAAAGAATAAAGAAAAATGATCTGTGAATATATATCCTTACCCTCAAGTTGTTAATCAATCATTTCAGAAATGACTCGCAAATCTTTAAAGAAAAAATTCAAGAAATATGTTATCGATTAAATTCTGCTTTGTAAGGCTACAAATATTTGATGATTAAATCCATCAACTCCTTGAGATCAAATGTCAAAATGATCTCATAAATTAGATCTCGATATTTTAATCATTCCTCAATAACAATTTACTTCCTGAAAATATTAGAGGAATAATTACTTAGAACTCAATTTAGCCCCTGCATAAAGATCAATTCATCTCAGATTATATGTCAAATTAAGCCTGGATAGATCAATAGACTCGTCAATTAATAAATCAAATTAGCAAGCCTCTAATCTATCTACATATGTCATGAAGAGACAGAACATAAAACAAGCTTTAAAATGGCATAAAATACGTAAAATTTGGACTTAAAATGTAAACGATATTAAATGTTGTAGTTCAGGGACTAAAATGCAAAATAATATAAAGGTTCATTCAATTTAGATCCTTCGGGGGACTTATCTTCCCTTATCTGCAAAATAGAGAACACGGAGGGGGAATTTCTGAAATTAGCCCAAGACGGGGGCACAAATGTGATTTCCAGAAAGCGAGAGGGCGTCAAGGCAATTTCTCCAACCCACGTGCGCGCGACGTGTGACTGGACCCCCAATGCAGTTCCAGGAAGAGCGGGGGTAAAGGCAGCAAAAATTACACACCACGTGCGGGGTGTGTGAGGCGCGTAGGGTCAGTTAGTGGCTCAGGTCAGCGCCTCCACGTGGCGCTCTCTGCTGTTGCGGGTCCACTCGAGGCTGGGGTGGAAGGGAATCAGAGGGTGGAGGAGGGTCATGAAGATCTGATCTGATGGTTGCGGTGGAGTTTGATCAGGGTTGTAGGATCAGGAGGAATCTTGTGGTACCTGGAGCTCTCGGGTTGCCTCCTTCTTCCTCAAGTCGAGCGATGCATGGTGGAGCTTCGATCGGCTCTCTTGCATTCGGTAAAGCTCGACTGCTCGAGGTCATGGTGGCGGATGAAGTTGGGGTACAAGACGGAGATGTTTTCCCTTTGATGATGGCCCAGAGAGTACTCCTCCTCAGGTTGTATGTAGATGTAGCAGGGGGAAGGAGCTATAGGATCCGGTTGGCGTGACGCTCCAGGAGGCGACGAGACCTCCAAGGGTTAGCACAAACAAAAAAATGAGAGGGGAGGAGAACGGAGCTCCGGTATAGGATGTGGAATCGGAGCGAGAGCTCCGACCTGTGCAAGGCCGGAGGTGAAGAGACATGGGAGGTAGAGAATAACCGGAAGGGGAGAAGGGGACGCAGAGGTGAATCGAGGGGGATGGTTTGATGTGATCGAAGAAAAAGAAACAAAAATGAGGAAGAAAATGGTGCGAATGTGAATATCTGGAATGGGGCGCGAGGGCCGAAGATGGTTGCGATCTTGAGCTGAGAAGTGATCGGAGAATGGAGGCGGTGGTGTGGAGAAGGTTGCCTGAAGGAGGAGCCTACGCTTTTGTGTCTTCGTTCAAGAGCTCCAGTGAGGGGAACTCGAGCTCTGCAGCTGCAAGTGGAGCAGCTATAGGGCTAGGAAAGTGGTCGCAGACCTCACCGAGTTTTTCGCCTCATCGTCGTCGATGTGGATCCCCTTTGCATGTTATCTCCAAGAGGAGGATCGGGCTGGAGGGGTTCGACTTTGTGGTTGATGGATAAAGCAGGCAGTGGGGGTGATGCCCAGATCGGAGGCGTCACGGCTATAATGGAGGCATAATGAGGTTGGCAAAGGCGTTGATGATGGGTGTGTTACATGCAAGGGAGAATGAAGGCGAGTAACGGTGAGGATCGGTGGGCATTTGAGGGAGAAATCGGGTTGCATGCAATCTGGAGATGTAACGGCTGGCGGAGGGTCGAGTTGAGCCAGGTCAACTTGCGGAGAAGCACGATTGGTTGGTAGGATGGAGAGAGAGTAGGGGCGAGGCGTTGAGGTCGCGGTGAAGGTGGACCAATCAGAGGGCAGCCTTCCTGTTGATCATTGACTTAAGAAAGAAAAGAAAAGATAAAAAGAAATAGGAGGTTCCAATGAAAAAGTGGTCAGCATGAAAGTTCTTGATCTTGATGAGATCTACAATTTTCATGGAGGACCAAAAAGCAAAAGAAGACATTTGTACAAAATACATTTTAGTATATGTATTAATTTTGCAATTAACCCATGTTTTGTATTTTTTGTATTGTTAATTAGATTTTAATTAGTGTGTTAATTTATATACAATATGTACAATACTAATCTAGTTTTTAGGGATTTTGTATAAGTTAGAATAAAGACACATAAGTTGATATATGTACAATATATATGTTCAAATCTTTTCATTTTCTTTTAATTTTAAGATTTTTATAAATTTCGTTAGTTAATACCATGTTAGTGCATGAATTAAAGAATATAAATGAGAAAGAATTAGGTAGAATAGTTAATTTTTTGTATATAAAATAATAGGCACAAGCTGGCTAAATATTAGGGTTTATTTATACACAAATTTTAACCCTAATTTCTTACACAATTAATAAAGTTAATTAAGTTAATTCAGATGGTTTATTTGATGATTTATTAAAGAGATTTTGCCAAGATCTCCATATAAAGCAGATGAATCATGAATTCATCACCCCCATATACTTAGATCTTTGCTTGTCCCCGAGCAACCTTTAATGAGTTAGAAGGTTGAATCCTCGACTGTACATGTGCAAATACAAGATTTGAAGACCAGTCCACGAGTTTCAGATGACTCCTTAAATCTAAGTCTAACCAAGCCTCATCCAAAATGAACTCAACATTTCTATTTATCAGACTCTCCATAGTACATATATAAATAACATGTATGACTTTAATGTGTAGATTTCATTCTCATGTGTGGAGTCTTTGCTTCGCCTGAAACCCTAGTTTAAGAGGCTCTCCTAAGGTCTCAATCCACGACTCTTGTCCAATGACTGAGTTTCTCATTAAGTCACCGTCTCTTTAGTTGTCAGACTTCAAAATGTAATGGTGAATATGCTGAGTATAAAGGAAGTAGGATTGTGTCATTTCTTTTCCCCCCTCATTGGAATGAAGATCTCTCGGGTGCCTTATTATACATATGACTTTTGGTTGTGAATCATGTCCGTCAAGAAATTTTAGAGTCATCTACACTTGTTTTCCTGGGAATGCACGGGGGTGTCTATTTTGAGTATCTATTATACCTTCGACACCAAGACTTGTATCACTATACTATGCAAAGCCCTTTTTGGGCATTATCCCGACTCCCGGCCCTAATAGCTTTGGGTCAAGTGGACATTTTGAAAAGGTTGGGAGCGTTGGCCAATTGTTCATCTCTTTTGTGGAAATTTTCTTTGATTTTTTGGAATGATATTGGTTTGTCTATCTCCACTGCTTTTACCAAGTTGACGCATGATAATCCACAATTTTAAGGTTTTCAACACGCACTGGTACCTGGGTTAAGTCAAGATTAGTACAGGGACCTTGTCCACATACTGGCTTATGTGTTGACACTCGAGTTTCATGAAGGGACCCTTAATCAAGTCTCGTCCTTAAGAATCAGATCCGAACTCAAGCCTCTCATCCTAATTCCTCAAGCGAAACATTGACTCATCACAAAGATTATTTCATCGTGTAAGCATTGTGCTGATCATTTTCCTTTAAGCTCTTGAGATTCTATATGCAATATAGCACATATATTCTAACTAGGGATGTTTAGTATATTAGTCTTAAGACCGTAATGGACAAGAGTAATGCGACTACAACTCAAGTGTTACTCTAAACTAAGTAGTCTGGAATACATAAGTCTTGTGTGGAGTGAAGGTGTCAGGAATAAAACCATAAGTTAGTCTTTTTAACAACATGTATGATTAGAGTGAAATAATGACTAGCTTGAACTCATACCCTTAGTTGCATCTACTTTCAGCCAGTATGGTGTAAGTACAGACCATAAAATGGCTACCTGTATTACTTCAGGATAGTGTCTTATGTGTTATCATTTAACCACCCAATCCGCTAAGGGAGACTGCAATTCCCTCATTGAAATTAGCTAGTCATTTTTAAATTCAGTAGTCACAATTGTCATTAAAAGAATTTTCAATTTATAAAAAATTGTTATACCCCATAAATTTGGCAAAAGCTTTTACACAAAACTTACCCATACCCAATTTTTTATTTGAAAATAGTTAAAGTACAAGCAATGGGTAAGTATATAGCATATATATACATACTCCTATGCTTAGCATGTGCTATATTCAATGGCACAAAATGAAATGAAGACAGCTCGTACCAAGTATAGTTGAGCGACAAGAATAGGAAGTCGATTTACCCCCATATACTTAGAACTTTGAGGACCTAAGTGTAGCAGAAGAGCAAGAAATGAGGCAATCGAGGGTGAGAAGAAGGAATAGAAGTGAGGTATACACAATGATAATGGCCCCCCATTACTTAAACTCATGTCAGCCTAAGTATAGACGAGTACTCACAGTCACAGGTGGGGTCCAACTAGATCCGAGATGGATATACAAGTGATCGGTTGAATCTTCTATCTACGTGGCGAATGGAATCAAGGCTTCATGTGGGGCAAGTTGATCTTTAATCTGACTCTGTGCTCCGTGTGAATGATATCTGATCGACTTGGACCAACTTCTCATTTGATTCTATAAAGTGTTTCAATTGTTTCCCATTCACAAGGAAAGACCGCGCACTATATGTTGGTTCGGATATTTATATGTTGCTATTGTTGTGAACCTCTCTAATAATGAATGGTCCCGTCCATTTTGATTTTAATTTCCATTGGAAAATCTTCAACCTTACATTAAACAACCATACTTCCTGTCCTAGGACAAAGTTTTTGAATTTGATATGTTTGTCATGCTACTTCTTTACTCGGTCTTTGTAGAGTGTGATGTTTTCATATGTATAATTTCGGATTTCTATGAGCTCATTTAAATCCAAATCTCTGCTTTTCTTTCTTTGGTGACAATTCCACATGATCTTTTTGATTGCTCGTTCTGATTTGTGAAGTAATTCTGCAGGTAAATGGCATGGTTTTCCAAAGACTATTCTAAATGGGGAGGTTCCTAATGGGGTCTTGTAAGACATCTTATAAGCCCATAGAACTTGGTCCAGGATTTCAAACCAGTTCTTCCTGTCAGGGCGGACTAGCTTCAGCAAAATTCCTTTTTAACCGTCGTGTTTGACACTCCAACCATGCCATTAGATTGTGGATGGTAAGGACTAGCAACATTGTGCTCAGTGACGTAGTCCTTAGTCAACTTCTTCAATTCTCTGTTGAAAAAGTGGCTACCCCCATCGGATATTAATACTTTGAGGATCCCTAATCTTGAAATAATATATCTTTCAAAAATTTACAAGCGGTCTTGGTGTATGTGGCTCGAGTAGGGATAGCATCCACCCACCTTGATAAACAGCTTACCGTGAGAAGAATATATTCAAATCCATGGTTGTAAGGGAATGGGCCCATAAAGTCAATGCCCCATGCATCGAACACATCACAAATGATCATTGGTTGCATAGGCATGGCATCTTTGGGACCTATAGTCCCTCCCATTCTCTTACAGACTGAGCACGACCTAACAAAATTGTAGGCATGCTAAAATAAGGTTAGCCAATAAAATCCATATTGTAATATCTTCTCTACAGTCCTCTTCCCGGAGTGATGTCCTCCTGCATCCAAGGTATGGCACAGAGTGAGGACACTTTGATATTCCTTCTAAGGAATATATCTCCTCCAAATATAATATGGTACTTCGAAGAAAAAGAATGGATCCTCCTGATGGTAGTGTCTGGATTCCGACTAAAGTCGGTCAATTATGTTCTTGGCACAACCCTGGGGAACTTTCTTGGAGACGAGATAGTTAACCATGTCGACATACCATGGGAGAGAGTCAATAACATAAATTGACTCGTCTGGGAAGAATTCTCGAATCAGCTTTAACTAAGGTGATTTGTTCTGCACGATCAGGGATAGATGGTCAGCCACCACATTCTTCACTCCAACCTTGTCTTTTAATCTCCAAATCAAATTCCTGGAGTAAGAGAATTCATCTAAGAAGACGAGCCTTTATGTCTTTCATTGCCATTAAATACAGGATTGCTGAATGATCGGTAAAAACTGTCACCTTAGAACCAAGGAGTAGAGATCTGAATTTTTTCAAGGCAAATACTATGGCAAGCATCTCCTTTTCTATCACAGTATAGTTCTTCTGAGCTGGATCCAAAACTTTGCTTGCGTAGTGAATAGCGTACGGGGCACCATCTCTCCTTTGTCCTAACACAGCCCCTAATTCAAAATTGGAAGCATCAGTCATGATCTCGAAGAGAGAGAGCAGTCACAGACTTGTAAGACGGGGGTCTCTATGATCTTTCTTTTGAGCATCTCGAAGGCCGCAAGACACATTTGATCAACAATAAACTCAATGTCTTTCCCTAAGAGTTCAGTAAACAGTCGAGCAATTTTAGAAAAATCTTTGATAAATCTCCGATAAAATCCGACATGCCCGAGCAAAGACCGTACTAGTTTCATATTGGTTGGTGGCTCGATTTTCTTGATCATTGCCACCTGGACAAGGTCAACCTCCATTCCCTTAGTGGAGATGACGTGCCCCAACACGATGCCCTTTGTCACTATAAAATGACTTTTCTCCCAAGAGAGCACCAAATTCACCTCCATATATTTCTTAAGGACTCGATCTAGGTGTGTGAGACATAACATGTCTTCCTCACTCCCAGATTGTCCCAAGAGAAATGGAACTGACAGATCAAGATAGACCTCTGAGTCTCCAAGAATGTAGGAGGATGCATAGAGAGTGTTGTCCTGAATGAGCTGGAAAACTAAAGTGTCAACAATGTTCCCTCCAGATGAGAGGGATTCTTCTACTGTTGTCGAGTTTTATCTCCAAGGCCCAACTATTGTAACTGTGCTGCAATCTGCCTCAGTCCTGAAAGAAGCGGACTCGGTGCTAGATTCTGAACCTTGAAAAACTTATGTGCTTCATTTCTACCTCAACATCTCTGAACTGGATCTTCCCAGAAGTGTAGTCAATCCTGCGGTCCTAAAAAATGGTCTCCTTAAAATCATCCGAGAATCTTTCTAATTTATAGGGACATCCAAGTCTAGGACAATGAAGTCCATCAGATAATCATATCCCTCGATGTTGATCACAATGTTCCTGATCTTTCCCTTTGGTCTCTTAGTTGATGTATCTACAAATTGAAGTACGACTCTTGAGTTAATAAGAGGACCCAGATTCAGATGTTCAAATAGTGTAGTGGGCATGAGATTGGTGGAGGAACCGTTGTCAAACAAGGTTCTAGCAAACTTGATATCATTGTTCTGACTAGTCACGAAGTATGCGCCCATGTCCCTCTTCTTTCTAGGGAGCTCGTTGCGAATTAAACGAGATGTTACGATAGAGAGAATATATTTCTTTATTCTGCTAGGGTTCTTTCCACTGACCATGATCAGTGTGCATCTCACCATCAGATATTTTATGAATGCAGTCTATCAGCTCGTCTAAAGATAAAGTGACCTTTATATTTTCTTTGCAGATTCAGACCATCTCTTCATTATTTTTTTAGTTTTCCTTCTTTCCAGTCGTTAGAGCACGAGAGAAAGGAATTGAGTGACCAAGTTCAGGAACTGAAACTTCACTTTTATTAAAAACAAAGTTTTGTACAGGACTCGGACATGGACTGACGACAGGAATCTAACTTGGACTTTGAAAAGAAAACGACGGCTGCTATTGTGGGGGATGTTGTTGTTGAGGTGTGTCCTCCGGATGTAGTATATGTTCTTCCTTGCAGGCTCACTCGACTCCTGGGGTGTGTAACTCCTCTTTTTAATTTCTTGTATTTTTCTATTTTTTGTTGTTTTTGGGGATTTGGGTCCCCTCCCTGTAGGTGCTCTGGTGCTGGTGTTAGTTGCCTCTCCTCTTGATCCCCATAGGTGTGTTTAGGTGTCGACACTAGGGCTATGTCATTACGTTTCTTTGCTCGATCAGGCATGATTACGATCTTTCCGCTCCTGAGAGAAATATGATTGGTGACATCATGCGAAAAGATTTGTATTCAGGTAAAGAACATTCTGAAAATAATACATGATCTTTGTATCCATGGCTATTGGGATTAGCTTGGACCTGAGCGGGAATCGCGGCATGTGGTGCAGTAAATTCATCTCTCCATCTTGAGAGTCGACTGACATCGACTCTCATGTCATGTAATTCGTCAAGAATTCTTTGAAGTTCGGGGAAGCTGAAGAGGAAGACCCATGGCCCTATCTGGCATGGGTCTACTTGTAAGGTTGAGTGTTGGGACGATATTGGCCCTGCTGGCCCTGACACCGGTACTGCAGTTGCGGCTGCTGGTAGACGGGACGAGAATGTTGTGGTTGCTGCTAGCCGGGACTAGACTGTTGGGGATGAGGGTTCAGAATCGAGTTGGAGTATTGTCGGTTGATGATAGGGTTGGGCATTGTGCTGGGCCAGCCCGACCCGACCCACATAACCCGACCCAAACCTGAAATTTAGTGGACGGGCCATGAGCCCCAAAATGAGATCATATTGATTATCGGGCCGAGTTTGAACCTGAGAAGGCCCAAACTCGCAAGCCTGATAGCCCAACCTATACGATATAATTATATATGGTATATTCATGTTCATTCCAAATACCATGTTCTAACTTTCATTAGTTTCATATCCTTATTTCGAGTGTATAATAAATGCATAAACCCAATAATAATCATATCCACTAGCGTGGATTAGGACATTATTACATTAAGATGGAAGATTATTACATTACTATGCAAGAATGGAATATGTGTCCTCGAGTATTAGAGCATATACAACTGTAAGTAACCAATCTGTACTGGGTCATGGTGAATTGAATGGTGGTTTAAGTCACCATAATTTTACCACATTCTATTTCCAACATAGAATTAATGTCAGAATCACGAATTAGTTAGCATACTTAAAGTCTTAAACATGTGCGCATGCATAAGAAACAACCAGACAAATGCAAGAAGAGTGGCACACATGATATTGGTGTACATAGGTGTTAAATTGGGCCAGCCTGGCCCAAACTCGATCCACTTTGTTGGGTCGGATTTGGGTTGGGCCTGGAATTTGAAAATAAAATGGGCCAACGGCTTGTATTAGCTAACTTCTCGAACACTTTGCAGACGATGTCTTCGTGTCGGCCCATGTAGCTTCCTCTACAAGAAGCACTTACTAACCCCTATATCTCGGGGTTAAGATCACTGACAAGACTTTGGACCAACATCATCTTACTAATGTCATGCCCTGGGTATTTTTGAATTAAGTAATTAAAATTCTCCTAAGTTTCATGAAATGGTTCATTGCGAAACTGGGCGAAACTTATGGCCTTGATCCACATTTGGTTAATTCTACCCACTGGTAGAATTTCTTCAAGAATAGAGTCTTGAATACATCCCATGTTGAGACTACCTTCCCTAGATTTTTCAACCAATAGGCTACCTTATTCTTTAAGACAAAGTGGACAACACTTAACCAGATGTAGTCTTGACTAACCCTAGGATGAGATAGGTTGTCACAGACTAACTCGGATTCCCGAAAAAAGGAATATGGTTCTTCGTTCGTATTTCCACTAAACTTCGAGAGAAGCGTGAGGAAATGCAGTTTGTGCTCGAATGCATCCTCAGGAGAAACCAGTCTCAGCCAGTTGTAGTCGTCGTCAATTTATGCGAGATACATGTCATTCATCGTTTCTTCATCCATATTACCGGTTGCTTGAATTTATCATAGTTGGGCACTCATTAGTTCATCCTGCTGCTTAGCTACCGTCAGTCGAGCCAGGATAGCCAGCATCAGGTCGTTGTAGTTTTCATCCTCGCTTGGTAGTTTCTTAGGAGCCATCTTTTCTTCACCTTCAGACAGGAAAAGATCTGAATTAGATCTTGGTGTAGAAGGATGAGAGATCCTACCAAAGATAAAGATTTCCTTGGTAAGGGAGTTAAAGAGGGGATTAGTCTGGGATCGACTATACCCTGATAGAGACTTATTGGTTTTAATCTCGGGAAGAGGGTCATCAAAAGATCAGACAGGTTCGAGAAGAGGGTCATCTCGAATCTTGGGAGATGTGAGATCTAAATGGTTCAATGAAGTGCCCGCAAGATCCGAACAAAATTCCCCGGAGATGTCCATCTTCGATGTCAAGAGGAAGGGGAGAAGAGCATGAATATAGAATCAAGAGAGAGAATACACATGGGGTACAAATGAATAGTCTTTGTACACATGCAAATCAAACACTTACACAAATCATACCCATTGATTTACCAACTGGAAACTTGTGATGGCACGTGAGAGTTTGAGCGCTTATCTTTTTTATTTTAGGATTATTTCAAATAATATGTTCAACTATAGCACTCAGTTGGCCTATAATGATAGGTGGTCGAGGTATACTTGGAGAGACCCGAAGATTCCTCACTTGAGCTAAAAACGAGTTGTTGAAATATGAGAAGCGGAAGCGGAATTGATAAACAAAATAATAAATATTAAGAACACGAATATTTACGTAGCATCCTACTCCCTAAGAAGCGGGATGAAACCACGGGAGAAGCCCTCGAAGGGGCAGATATTCTATTTAATTTCTTAATGAGTACATGGGGTGAGGGGCTCCTTATATAGCCCCTCAGACCCTCAGACATACTGGAGTCCCACCACTCATCCATGTGGGACTAAACATAAGTGGGGTAATTGGCGACAAGACGAGCTTTCAATCTGCCAATGAACCCGTCAGGTGATTGCTTGGTTGTGAAGACCCGTATGCATGCCACAGGTTTGTCCCTTTGGGACACTGTACTAGATTCCATGTCCCCCTGGAAATAAGAGCATCCATCTCCACATCCATGGCATGTCACCATCTTGAATCCTGCAAAGCACTATGATGGTCTTTTGGAATGGAAATAGTCATGAGAGCATATGCATATCGTCTGTCAGTGGAAGATAAAGTAGCAGTAAAGGTGAAATGAGACATGGGATGAGAAGTGCATTGCCTCTTAAATCTTTATAGAGCAATGGGAAGCTTTTGAGGATCATCCGGGATAACCTTGGTGGGGACACTTGTAGAAGGCATATCATCCTGAAATAAAGATATAGGTAAAGGAACATTTGGTGGTGAAGATACTTGTCTGCACTTGTAGACAATAGGTGGAGGTGGCAGATCCAGAAAGATATCTGTAACAGAATGATGGAAGAAAATGGTCTGCTCAAAAAAGGTTACATCTGCAGAGATATAATACCGATGTGTAGTTGGATCGTAACACCTGTAACCTTTTTGAGTACGAGAGTAACCAAGGAATACGCATTTGATTGCACGAGGAGAAAGTTTGTCAGTAGTGTGAAAATTATGAACAAATGACACACAACCAAAAATTCGCAAAGGAAGAGGAATGGGTGACCCAGTTGGGTAAAGTAGAGAGAAAGCAGTGGAACCATTTATGGTGGGAGATGGAATTCTGTTGATAAGATGGACAGTGGTCAGAATGGCAATTACCCCAGTAGGTTTTGGGAACTTTCATTTGAGTAAGGAGTGAGCGAGCAATTTTTAAGAGATGTCAGAGTTTTCTTTCTGCTATCGCATTTTGTTGGAATGTAGATGGGCATGATGTTTGATGTATGGTACCTTGAGAGTCAAAGAAATTGGTTAGGTCATGTTGGGTAAATTCCAGGGCATTATCAGATCGCAAGATTTTTATGCTAGTAGAGAAAATATTCTTGACATAATGAAAGAAGTTTTTGACAATGTTATTAATCTTTGAACGTTCTTTTATAAGATAGACCAAGATGACCCACTATAATTATCAACAAAAACAGCAAAATACCTATATCCACCTAGAGTACGGACCGAATAAGGTCCCCAAATATCACAGTGAACTAAGCAAAAGGGACAGTACGACGACGCTCAGTACGAGCAGGGAACAATGCTCGATGATGTTTCCCGAACTGGCATACCTCGCACTCAAATGGCTCGAGCATAGAGAGTTTGGGGAACATTAACGAGAGTGCTTTGGCAGAAGAGGAGATGGAGAATAAACCTCATGTAGTCGACCAAAGATGGTCTCAAGACTGGGTAGAGCCGCAGCCTTCAGAAATTGATCCTTCACCGCCTTGTACCGTGGATGTAAACCTGATAAAAAATGATATACTTGCCACTCCGTGCGTTCTCCTATTTGTTTGTCCCAACAAGCAGGTTGGAAAATAAGAAGCTTCTCAAAGAGGTATGTGAGGAGTCGATAGTACTCGATCAATCTCTTTGATTTGTAGATCGAATTCGTGTATAGATATCTGTAGCCTAGACTTGCTTGTATTTTGGGAGTAAGTGTTTTTTAGGCTCTCCCACAAAGCTTTTGTCGTCTCCTTGTAGAAAAGATTCGAAGCTATATTCGTATCAACGTTGTTAGTCATCCACGTGATAACTTGGTAGTTATCCACATACCTAGTATCATAGTCCTTGTTCGTCTCCTTGGGCGGATCTTTAGTGAGAACAAAGTTCTTACGTTGACCACCAGTAAAAACCTTGAAAGATCGAGATCATAGAACATAGTTTTCAGAGCCCTTTTGATATATGTGTCATGTACCATTATAGAGGAAGTCATGTACAGAGGCTTGGGCTAAGTAGACGTCATGGTGGCCACACAATGCAAAAAATAAAATTGACCTAGAGAATTCTGATAGTTGCACTCATGCAGGCATAATGGATATTTAGTAGTCCATCAATGAAGAGACTTGATGGGGGCACATGAGAGATCGGCACCAGAGTAGCAGAAGATGCTAGCAGAATGTGTAGGGCTGATTGGAGGCACCGATGGAGACCCGAAAGGGGCACAAGAGGGTGCTAATTGCACAGGTGAGAGTAGTTGGATGGGCCTGCGGTGCTGTGGGCGCTGTTGACGCGAGCGAGAGGCACTAAGAGGCACTGAGTGGGGCTGGGGGCATTTGAGGCACGAGCGAGAGGCACTGAGATTGCTGGAAGCGCGGACAAGAGACGGCGTTGCGAGGGCAAGAGGCGGATGAGAGGGGTTGGATAAGCGATGTGAATGGGGCGCAGAAGTAGTGGCGGGGCGATGGGGATAGGGTGCAAGGGATGGGGTTACTGGAGGAGCGATGGGGATGGGGCGCAGGAGATGGGGTTTGCTAGAGGGGCGATGGGGATTAGGGTCCAGGGGATAGGGTTGCGGGAGAGGCAATAATGATGGGGCACAGGAACAGTGTCGAG
Source organism: Ottelia alismoides (assembly GCA_037367405.1). Classification (NCBI taxonomy): domain Eukaryota; kingdom Viridiplantae; phylum Streptophyta; class Magnoliopsida; order Alismatales; family Hydrocharitaceae; genus Ottelia; species Ottelia alismoides. The sequence continues at coordinate 798,875 of JAZKJV010005185.1, forward strand.
GTGATGGGGATGGGGTTGCTGGAGGGGCGATGGGGATGGAGAGGCAATGGAGATGTGGACAGGAGGGCGATGGGGATGGGGGATGGGAGGGCGATGGGGCGATGCGGATGGGGCGATGGTGGGGAGAGGCGATGGCGATGAAGGGCAGGGGGCGCTGGAGATGGTGATGGTGATGAAGGGCAGGGACGTGTTGGCGAGGAGAGGCGATGACGATATGTGCAGAAGGGTGATGGGGCTATGGCGCAGGGGCGGTGGTGCTAACGGGGAGAGCGTGGCGGCGCCGCTGGGTGGAGGTAAGGCCTGGAGATGTCAGGCGACGTCGCTGGCAGGCAATTTGAGACAGAGGGGCGAGTTAGGTCAGAGTCTCGGTTTTAGACTGTGGCTCTGATACCATGTAAAGAAAAAGAAAAGAATGAAATATCATGCTTTATTCCATACGCGTAGGGGTCATTATATAGGACTAAACCGTATAAACCCTAAAGAGTCCATAAGAGAAGTACATAAATGCCCCTCGTGGGGTTATAGTAAATAATTAAGAGTTGTAGAATATATATTAGTAACAGAGAGAATAGGTCCTTTTCGGGAAACACAATCGAGAAAATAACCTTTTCTCCAAGGACCGTGGAAGGCATGTGATTCACGAAGTAGCATGCAGTGATGACCGCATCACCTCGGAACGAATGAGGAGCTCGACTTTGAATCAAAAGAGTCCTCGTGACATCAAAAAGATGACGGTGTTTGTGTTCAGCAACACCGTTCTGTTGCGATGTGTACGCACAAGAAGTCTTGGGAACATAACCAAGAGACCTGAGGAAATCAAACAGTTGTAAAGTGGAGAACTCCAAGGCATTGTCAGAACAAACAAACTTCACATGAGCAAGAAAATATTCCTTATTTCAATAAGAAATAATTTAATGGCAGGACCAACTTCATAATTATTCTTTAACAAGAAAACCCAAGAAAGTCTGGAGAAATCATCTACATCTACTAGGTAGAAACGAAGTCCCTGGTGATCGGGAACATGATTAGGACCCAAAATATCAAAATGAAATAACTCAAATAACTGACTATTGTGGCGGCTTTGGCTACTCGAAAAGGAGGAACGATGGCGCTTCCCAAGCTAGCATGCCTCACACTATAAGGTGGTACGAGTAGAAATCTGAGGGAGGACATGATATAGCTTCTACAGAGGAGGATGTCCAAAGCGAAGGTGCCACATGAAAGGAGAGTTTGATCCAGTAGGAATAGTCACAGCACCAGCAAAAAGAGGTTGGACCAGTCTGTAAAGCCTCTCTGCTCACAATCACTTCCAATTGCCCTGCCTGTGAGTATGTCATTAAACACAAGAGAAGATGGGTCAAATATGGCACGACAATATAAATCTTTTGTAATCTGACTAATGGACAAAAAAATCATCTGAAATGCCGGTGCATGTAAGACATTCTACAGGCACATCGATGGGGCTAGGACAATCTCCCCCTGACCAATAATGGGTAAGTAAACCTCATTTCTAATCATCACTAATCTACCAAGAGGGATAGATCCGTAAGAGATAAATTGTGCTCGATCTCCGCATATATAATGAGACACGCCAGAGTCCATGATCCAGTCAGTCAAATCTGAGCTGCTAAAACTGGTAAGTGCATAAGCTATATATGAAGAACTCGTAGAAGCTCTGGCAGCGGCTGCAATGTCTGAAGATCCTACAGCAAGTGTAGTCGGTGTGGTCGTTATTGTTGGTGGAAATGAGTGAATTGTTATTCCATAGAACCCTAGGCTCCCTTATAGAGAGAACCCATGGGTAAAATATATAAGAGTCCAGAATAGAAACAGAAAATAAGAAATGGTACAAAATAACATAACATAAGTCTCTACACTCCCCCTCAAGATGGAGCATAAATGTCTATCATGCTCAGCTTGGAAGAGCATCTCTGAAAGGGTCCTCTGAGCAGCGGCTTGGTAAATATGTCGGCAGTCTGATCCTCTGAGCTAACGTAGGACGTAGATATCAAGCCTCTCTGGATCATATCTATAGTGTAGTGGCAGTCTACTTTGATATGCGTTGTTCTTTCATGAAATGCTGGATTGTTGGCAATAAACAAAGCTGCTTGATTGTCACACTGAAGCTGCATGGGTAAAGGTACAACTATATGTAGATCTTCTAGCACGGCTCGAACCCACATCATCTCCGTGCTCGCTTGCATCATGGCTCTATATTAAGACTCAGCGCTAGACCTTGCTACAACAGTTTGTTTCTTGCTTTTCCAAGAAACCAGAGAGCTCCCAACAAAGACGGCGAATCCTGAGGTAGACTTTCGATCCTTTGGACACCCTGCATAATCTGCGTCTGCATATGCTGAAAAAGATAAATCTGTGCTCTTTCGAAATAGCAACCCTGAGCCTGGAGAAGACTTTAGATACCTCAGTATCATGTATATGGCGTCCATATGAACTTGTCTTGGCTGCTCCATAAATTGACTCACCCGGCTTACTGCAAAAGCAATATCAGGTCGAGTTATGGTGATATAAAGAAGCTTATCCGCCATCTCTCTATATCTTCTCTTGTTCACTTCTTCGGTATCATTGTCATACAGTTTCATGCTCGGATCCATAGGAGTACTCGATGGTCTACATCCAACCATGTCTGTTTCAATCAGAAAATCTGTAATGTATTTCCTTTGGGTCATCACCAGACCCTGTGCATTCCTGGCAAATTCCAACCCCAGAAAGTATCTTAGGGTACCAAGATCCTTCGTGACAAACTGACAGCCCAAGAATGCTTTTGCCCTCTCTACTCCCTGGACGTAATCTCCTGTAACCAGAATATCATCAACATATACCATGATGACAACCGTACATGTAGAAGTCTTCTGAATGAACAACAAGGGATCCGCATTTGATCTTTTGAATCCCTGTCGTTCAATTAGGTGGGAAAGCTTCTGGAACCATGCCCTTGGATTCTGTTTAAGGCCATAAATTGCCTTGTAAAGTCTACACACCATATGATTCTCCCCCTCAGCAGTGAACCCGGGTGGTTGCTGCATGTAGACTTCCTCCTGCAAATCTCCATACAAGAACGCGTTCTTGACATCAAGTTGAGATATAGACCAGTCACGTACCACAGCAACCGATAGAAGAATGCGAAGAGTAGAGTGTCGAGCCACTGGAGAAAATGTATCCAGATAGTCCACGCCATAGGTTTGTGTGAAACCTCTCGCAACAAGTCATGCCTTGTACCGATCGAGACTGTCATCAGCATGGTATTTAACTGTAAACATCCATTTGCAGCTAACAATAGATGCGCCAGATGGAGCATTAACCACGCTCCATGTACCACAAGACTGTAAAGCACGCATCTCTTCTTACATAGCCAATCGCCAGCAATCAATCTTCATAGCTTCTTGATAGGTCCATGGTATATCCACAGAAGACAAAGCCGCAGCAAACCTCTGAAAGTCACTTGTAAGGCGGTGAAAGGACACCTGGGAAGCAAATGGATAAGACGCGCAGGTCCGTTTCTGCTTCCGAATAGCAATGGGGACATCAAGATCGTCATCCGCTATACTGGATGAAGAATCCCGCAATGAAGAATCCTGCACATGTACATTATCTGACCCGTCAGTAGTAATACCATCTGAACATACTAGAGGCGTGATGGATGTCTGACGTGTAGTCTGAGCAGGGCCTGACCGACGTGTATAAAATTTAAGTAAAGGTGGGATAGGTGGTTGTGGAGGTGGTGGTGGTGGTAGTGATGGTGATGGTGGCGTAGCAGCTGGAGCTGGATTGGACTCAGATGAACTCAGAGTAGGAGGAGGAGGAACATAGACATCATCATTGGAAGTGGACGAGACCAACATGTCACCTGCAGGGGAGAAGTACACAACGGACTCAAAAAATGTAACGTCAGCACTGACAAAATATTTCTTGTTTATGGGGTCATAACAACGATAACCCTTCTGAGTCCGAGACTAACCTACAAAGACACACTTGACAGCTCTAGGAGAGAGTTTGTCAAGTCCAAGAGATAAGTGATGAACAAAGGCAACAGTACCAAAGACACAAGGAGTAAGTGAGAATAATTCCGTATCAGGGAAAATAACTGAAAGAGGAATTTTCTCACCAAGAACGGAGGATGGCATGCGATTGACCAGGTAGCAGGCTGTAAGAACAGCATCCCCCCATAAGTGATAGGCGCACAACTCTGGATAAGCAGGGTTCGAGTGATATCAAGGAGGCGACGATGCTTTCTCTCTGCCATGCCATTCTGTTGAGATGTGCAAGCACAGGTGGTTTGGTGAATAATACCCTTTGACGAAAGAAATTGGGAGAGAGAACGGGTGCAGAATTCCAATGCATTATCTGTACGAACATATTTGACAGTAGCAGAGAAAACATTCTGCACTTCATTAATCAGATTTTTAATAACATCCCCTGCTTCAGATTTATTCTTTAAAAGGAAGACCCAAGATACACGAGAAAAGTCATCAATCACAACTAGATAAAACATGTGTCCCTGATGATCAGGTACACGACTCGGACCTCAAATATCAATATGTAACAACTCAAACGGGGACCTACTGCTCCGACTCTGACGACTGGGAAAGCTAGAACGATGATGCTTTCCCAACTGACATGCTTCACAACGAAAAGACGAACTCAAAGAGATCTGAGGCAAGAGATGTCGCATTTTCTGGAGCGGAAGATGGCCAAAGCGAATATGCCAGGTGTAGGGAGAGACTGATCTGGCTGAATGTGAAGAGATGCCAGCATAAGAATTCCGGACAAGACGATAGAGACCATTATGCTCAAAGCCACAGCCAATCACCCTGCCCGTTAGTATGTCCTGAAAAATGAGAGACGATGGGTCAAATATAGCACGACAGTGCAGATCCTTCGTAATCTGACTAATGGATGATAAATTCATGGAGAACTCAGGAAAATGTAGAACACTCTGTAAATGCATAGAAGGTGATAAGGTGATCTCCCCCTGTCCAACGATGGGGGAATGAGTCCCATCTGCTATCAGCACTGAGCGATCAGGTGGGATGTCCATGTATGACTCAAGTCTCTCTCTGTCACGGCAGAGATGGTGGGTGGCGCTAGAATCTATAATCCAGTCGGAGAGATCATGACAAGATGTAAAGGCAGTGGCACTACCTGAGGTACTGGCAACGGCAGACGAACTAGCAGAAGCTGTAGCAGCAACATCTGAAGATCCACCTGGAGAATCAATGGATGATTGAGGCATAATATCTCGTAGGCGTGCCACAAGCTCTTCGAACCGGTTATCCGTAGTGGATGTCGACTGAGACGTGACATGCTCGGCTACACGCGCCGATGCTGGAAACCCATGCTTAGAGTAGCATGTATCCTCTGAGTGGCCTGTGCGATGACAGAATGAACACGGCTGGCGAAAGCGACCTCCTCGGCCACGAGGTCCACGTCCATGACCAAAAGATTGACCACCCCTTCCACACGATACCGCCATCGCCGATGGAGGTGGAGTAGATGTGCTGGAAGAAACAGAGATGCGACTGACCCTCCGGTATACGTCCTCCATAGGAGGAATAACAGCATCTGCAAGTATCTGAGAGTGAGCTGCCTCATACTCAGGATCGAGCGTTGCAAGTAGTACGCCCACCATTGTAGCATTCCGGAAGGTCTTCTGCTGCTCTGGAGTTGCCGTGAGTGGTATAGTGCTATATAGTTTCTCGAACATCCCCCTCAGGGATGTGTACAACGAGTGAAGCGGCCGCCCATTCTGCTTCATTGTGAAAATATCATGCTGGATCTGTAACATCTTGGTCTCATTCCGCATTTGTGAATATGTGGCGGCCAGAATATCCCACATTGCCTTGGCAGTGGGTTGATGGAGAACATCATTGGCAATCTCCATCGATAGTGTGCCTGATAGCCAAACCATGGCATAAGAATCATCGGCCTCCCAAGAGGCATAGATCCCAGTCTTCTCTGCTGGATCATCCTCGGTAAGTATATGCTTTTACCGTTTGACTTCATGAGGCTCATGAACTGCATCGCCCAGAGCTCATAGTTCGTCCCATCCATCTTGACTATTGGCGCAGGACCTTTGAAGGTGCCTATGGAGGGCATATGGACTTTACTTTCTGACATTTGGTCGGAGACGAAGAACTAGGGTTTGTAGACAATAGACGGTGTCTACATCAACCGGACAGGATTTGAGTGCATATATAGACTTTATGCACTCAAATCCATGTCAAGATATCGGCCGGCGAGTGGCGAAGTGGCCGGCGGGGGCTTGTACGGCCGACGGGGGGGCTGGGAGGGGCCTGGCGGAGGGCTGGCGGGCCCGGCGGAGGGCTGGGGGGGCCCGGCGGAGGGCTGGGAGGGCTGGCGGAGGGCCTGGCGGTGCCGGCGAGGGCCGGAGAAGGTGGACGGGGCCGCCGAGAGGAAAGAGGAGAGAAAGTGGGTGGGCGGCGGGCTTGAGAGGGTAGGGTTAGGGTTTTGGCTCTGATACCATGTTGGTGGAAATGAGTGAATTGTTATTCCATAGAACCCTAGGCTCCCTTATATAGAGAGAACCCATGGGTAAAATACATAAGAGTCCAGAATAGAAACATAAAATAAGAAACGGTACAAAATAACATAACATAAGTCTCTATATTTATCTCTTCAATCGAGAGAGACGATATCATCGAGCCTCGCATCATGAGAGGTAGTCGTAGTAGTCTCAGTCTGCTCAGCTACACGTGCAGACGCAGGATACCTATGCTTCTGATAGCATGTCTCCTCAGAATGACCTGCATGGTGGCACTATTTGCAAGGGCCATGCTGACGTCCTCCTCCTCGCCTACAGGATCCTCGCCCACAAAATTGCTAAGTACCTCCCTCAGCGCGAGAACCAGCCATCGCAGAGGGGGTTTGTGCCATAGTAGTGGATGAACTAGTGATTCTGTTCAGACTCTTGTATACTTCCTCCATTGGTGGTATCGTCTCTCCAGTAAGCAGTTGAGTATGTGTTGCATCGTACTCAGAATCAAGAGATGACAGAAGGACCCTTGTCATAGTGGCATTTCGGTATGCTTGTTGCTGCTTTATGCTTGTAATTGTTGGAGTATATGTGTTACACGTCATACGTCAAGATGGGTAAATGGATCCTTCGAAAATCCATTTACCACATCCATGAGTTTAGTCCCACATCTACCAATGGTGGGAGGACTTGGAGAGTCTGTGGAGGCTATATAAGAAGCCCCAGACGTCCTACATCCAATAAGAAAGTGCACTGAACACATCAGGCCTTTGAGGCGTTTTCCCGTGGTTTCATCCCGCTCCTTAGGGAGTAGCATTCCATGTTAAAATCCATCATTCTTCTCTATTCTTTATTATTTATTTCTGATATGCTTATGCATTCTTATTTTCTATCATAGTATCAAAGCGGATTCGATTCTCGCGGAGTTTTTTTTATTTTTTATTTTTCATTTGTTCAAGAGTCAATTATGGTGTTTAGTTCTTGAAGATCAACTCGTGAGAAGTGTATATTCATGTTCATTATTATTCAATGATCTGCTCGTGTTCAAGTTCAAGACACAGTTTTTTGATTTTCTGAAAACCTAACTTCTGCACGATTTGATCAATCCTCGAGCAGCGGCCTTCTCTCCAACCTTAGCAGGCGGCAGCCCCGCAGTACCCCATTGCTCCTCATCCTCTAGGACGAGCTCAACCTCCAGTCGGTGCTCAAACTCCAGAAGCGAGGCGATGACTTCGCAGTTCTTGCGCAGGCAGCGCACTCATGCGATGGTGGAGGACTCCCCAGGCGGCAAGTCCCATGGCTAGCCCTCCTCCAGGTTGTGCCACCATCGCAGATCCAGGTGGTGGCCCTCTAAGCCGTGCATCATGCAGCACCTTCCATCGTGCAGCTTCAAGAGGTGGTGCGAGCCCCTTTCTTCTCTGACAGCACCCTCCTGGAAGTACAAAACCCTCCAGGCGGTCCTCCATTTGGCCGCTGCAGATACTCTAACAGCAGCCGCGTACTTCCTCCAGTTGATGGCAAAGGCACATCGCGTCGCCCCTCCTTGTACCCTCTCCTCCTTGGCGAGCTCCAGCAACGAGATGACATCCGCCCTCCTCAGAACTGTAATTGGTGGCGGCATTCAACCAAGAACTCCCCCTCAGTCACCATCATCAGGCGATGCTCCATCACCCTTCAGTCGGTACAGGTGGAGCCCTTTCCTCGACAACATGGAGCTCCCGATGAGGAAACCCCACGCGCATCTCCATTCACAGCCGACAGTGGCGAGAACCCCTGTCGGGGTTGGGGTCCTTTTGGAAAAAGGGTTCCCAAGTTGGAGCCCTAATTAAGTGCCCGACGGTTTAAAAAAATGTGTGTTGCATATTCAAGGCCCAAGTGGGTTGTAATTTGTAACAAGAAAAGGGAGGAAAGATAGAAGGGTTTAAAAAAAGAAGAGCGGTCAGAAAAAAAAGGGAAAAAAATAAGGGCCATAATTTTGTAAGCCCAATCGGGTTTAGATATTTTATCAAAAAAAAAGGCACGTACAAAAAACTGTACACGGCAAAAAAATGAGTTGGCTATTAAAAAAAGGAAAGTAAAATAGCCGGAAAAAAATTTTGCAAAAAAAAATAAAAGAAAAGCCATAAAAAAATTTTAAACGGCTTACGAGATGTTTTTGTTTCTCCCCATCTTCATTTTTCTTCTCAATTTTGTCGATGCCATTGTTTTCCGACAAGTATGGTAGAAAGAGGGAGTATTGTATAGAGTTCTACAACATGTCAGTTCATCAGTTTCCAAATTCTCCAGTTGATGCAGACAGAAATTTCCAACGGTAGAGAGAATAATTTCTATGGTGGGAATATTGGTGGAGAAGAAATAAGAGGGATTGAGAGGAAAATAACACGCCAGATGCGCGGGATTTGGGGATGAGAATCGTGAAGAACACGTTGAGAGAGAGAATAACAAGAGAGAGATAACTCAATTCATATAATTTGACCTCTCTAAAACAATAGGCTATCATCCCTTTATATAGGAGGGTAAGATTACAAAAATAGAAACCAAAATCAAAATTCAAATCCCAACTTATCCGAATTTGACTCTAATTGATTTGAATAGAAATTCAAATCTACCTTTATCCTAATTTGACTCTAACTAATTAAATTTGAAATTCAAACTGAAACCACCTAACTAATTAGAGATCACATGCGATCTCTTTTATTTAAATAAAATTACGGCGACTCAAATAAACGTAAATAAAATTAACGGATAAAAACATCAAGCCCTATATTTTAATTTTGTGCTGCATCAATTCTCCTCCGCTTGAAAAATTCGTCTCCTGACGAATTGCTCGTTCTTCATTCCATCGGTGGAGAATTCGATGTTGAAATTGTAGCTTCAAATCCCCTAATTTGATCCTTTTCAATGTTACGTTTATAATTTCTTTTCACTGAGGGGCATGGATGCAAATATTCTACCCCTTCACTTAAGATCTTTCCATCACATAACTTATCCTTCAATTGGACCTTTAGGTAAAACTTTAGTGAGGAGGGCTTACTTGTAATTTTTTCCAACATACTTCACTCCTTAATTTAGGGGATCCGATAGAAGTGGACTCCCCCACCCAAGTTAGGGTTTCATGCCTCCAGGATACAAGGTGGCGGCGGCGACGGTCTGGATCGGGTGGCCAAGGAGGCCTTGGGCAGCGTCGAGGACGGTGATGTGTTGGCCCTAAATCGCGTGCATTGTGCTGACCGCACCCAAAATACGTGCGACGGCTGTTGGAGTACAAGGTCGAGCGGCGGCAGGCTGGGTTGGGAGACCTCAGGCGACGCCATCGGTGGGAAGGAGGGAAGCATCATCGTTGGCAACATGGGATGGAGTGGCGGCATTGGCCGCAACGATATTGACAACCGTGGAGGCAATACCACGGATGGCGGAGGCGGTGCACTGATGGCACCAAGGCCACGCATGCATCGTGTCTCCTCCGACTACGGCTGGAGGGGTTCCACCATGGTGTTAGCCTTAGGGTTTCCTGGCAGCGGTTGCTGGGGTCGGAGATGGGAGAAACAATGGTGGAGACAGGCCAAGGAGTTGTTGGCGGAGGGGTTGGCACCGTCGGAGGAATCGTTGGTGGCAATACCATCACCTTTCGGATATCTTTTTCCCGTATGTCAAGGGCAAATTCTGTGGCTCCTTCTAAAACCAGATATGGGGTTGCAACGAAGAGGGTTGCAACGGGGAGTTCAATATCCTCTCTGCTTTCATCGAATATGGGTATTGCTTCTTCCCGGACAGCCCGTTCGCCCGTGAACAAATCGAGAAGTTTGACCTCTCCATCCACAGGATCGTCGTCGAATAAGGGTCCTGTGTCTTCATTTGTTTCATTTTTTGTTTCCTGGACAGCAACATCGATTGCTAAAAATCCGAGGTTTTCGTATTCCTCGTCCGCTGGATCTTCATCAAATATTGGTCCTCTGTCCTCCTTGTCTTGTACAACGATTGCATCAATAAAATCTTTATTAGGGCTGAAAATACCTTCATTTTTTTTTGGCTGAAATCGATTTGAACTGCAGGTACAACGTTCGGATTTATGTTGTCAACAGGCGAATCTTCATCGATTTGTGCATCTAACCAAGTTTGCACTCTGACGCTTGACATAAGGCGTTGCTTGAACTTTTGTTGACGCGCACGTGAACGCGAACCATGAGATATGCAACTAAGATTGAGTTGCAAACGCCAATACTTGACAGGATCGTCGAATCGTAGGAACGATTCAATTTCCATGCTCTGATAGCAATTGATGCGGATTGATTACAGAAATAGAAATTCAAAAAACTACTTATCCTAATTTGACTCTAATTGATTTGAATAGAAATTCAAATCTACCTTTATCCTAATTTGACTCTAACTAATTAAATTTGAAATTCAAACTGAAACCACCTAATTAATTAGAGATCACATGCGATCTCTTTTATTTAAATAAAATTACGGCGACACAAATAAACGTAAATAAAATTAACGGATAAAAACATCAAGCCCTATATTTTAATTTTGTGTTGCATCACCAGTCCAGATGCCAGGCTAGTTTTTCCAGACTCTACAGATGTTCAGACTCGACGATCATATTCCGAGTCTTCATGTTGACATGCACATGTATGCGGTCTTCACTCAAATGTGCACATGTTTGCCATCATTTTTATGTGGTCCCCATCTTTCGTTTTTTGTCAGAGTTTCCACTGTTCCATAGGGACTCCAAAGTAGAGATCACTTTCCCTATGCCATGTGGGATAGGGTTTTCATGTGGTTGGTTTCATAGGGACTTCAGAGTAGAGATCCCATTCTCTGAGCCAGTATGGGAGAGACCCAGTTCTCCGACGAGGAGATTTTTTCAGACTCCATTCTCCAGCGATCATGGACTCCGACAAGGATTGTCTCCACAGCTTTTTCGGTCCTTTTCAGAGATGGAGCCATTGTCCACATGTTGCGGCGGGTCAGAGTACTCGACGAGGAGACTCAATTTTAGTAGCAGTGACTCTGACAGACGTAGTACAGAGCACATGCTCTCTGACAAGGAGATTCAGTTTGACTCACGGTCCAGCCCGTTCGTCGTCCTCACTTGTACGGCATGAGAAGCAACGTCCTCGACAGCAACCGGTAGTTGTGCATGTTGAGTTGATAATTGTCCGCAGTGTCCTGCAGCGTAAGTTTGAGATTTCTTTTTGTTTATCCTAGCTACGCATTGCATGCTCTAGCTTGAGGGGGGAGTTGGAGTATATGTGTTATGCGTCATATGTAAAGATGGGTAAATAGATCCTTCCAAGATCCATTTACCACATCCATGAGTTTAGTCCTACATCTACCAGTAGGGGGACTTGGAGAGTCTGTGGAGATTATATAAGAAGCCCCGGACCTCCTGTATCCAATGAGAAAGTGCAATGAACACATCAGCCCTTTGAGGCGTTCTCCCGTGGTTTCATCCCTCTCCTTAAGGAGAAGGGTTCCGTGTTAAAATCCCGTGTTCTTCACTGTTCTTTATCATTTATTTCTGATATGCTTCCGCATTCTTATTTTCTAATGGAAATAATCGGCATAAAGCCATGAAGTCGCTCGAACATACCTCGAATATGCGAGCAGTGGGCATGAAAAGGTCGAACATTCTGCTTGGTTGAGAATATGTCATACTACAACAGGAGGATCTTGCTCTCATTCTTCGCTTGACCATATATGGCAGCGAGCATATCCCGCATAGCCTTGGTTGTGGGTTGATTCACAATATCATTTGCAATCTCCGTGGTGAGCATCCCGTAGAGCCAAATACAAGCATATGCATCGTCTTGCTTCCATGAAGCATATTCCTCAGTCTTATCTGCTGGCTCTGGCTTTGTTAGAATATGTTCTTATTGTTACATTGCATAAGGGAGAGAAACTGCATGGACCATAACTCATAGTTGGTCCCATCCATCTTTATGATAGGAGCTGGGCCCTTGAAGACACAGATAGTAGAGAACACTTCACCCTTGCTTTCTGAAATGAAGAGAAATAGAGACCACGACAGAACTCGACTAGGGATAGATCATCAAAGATGAAGTCTACATGATCATACAGAGGATTGGGTGTATGCATAGACTCATACGACCATCCTCATCAATTATCGGTTATTGCTAGGGTCGGAAAACACGATTTATAGGTCTGAAATCATGTTTTCCAATCAAAATCAGATTGAATCAGACCCAAAAATGCCATAAGAGGGCTGGAAAATGGCCTGAAATCGGAGAGGAAATGCGCGGCGGTGCAGCGGAGGGTCGCGGTTGCGCTGGCAGCAACCCTTGGGGTCCGACGGCGGCGGCGATGGGCCCCTCAGGGGCTGGTGGCGACATTGTTGGGCCCCTCGGGGGCTGGCGACGCTTGGCAGTGGCGATGGTGGGTCTCTCGAAGGCTGATGGCGATGATGGCTAGACCCCTTATGGTCGACGGTGGCACCAAGGAGAGAGCTAGTGGTAGGGTACGGATTAGGTCAGGCTCTGGTCTAGAACCGTCGCTCTGATACCATGTGGAAAGAATAGAATAACTTCCTTTCATAGAGACCTAGGGCTCTCTTATATATGAGAAAAGCCATGGGCAAATTACATAAGAGGTACAAAAAAGAAATAGAAATAAGAAATAAACACCAAGAGATACAAATATCTCAATAGGTAACATATGGGCCAATGTACTGGGTGGTGGTGCAAGTGTAGGCACAGGAGCTGGTGTAGATACCGGAGGTGGTAGTGGTGGTGATGGTGGTGGAGGTGATGGAGGTGGTGTAGGTACTGGAGGTGGTGCAGTCGTGTGATGAGGAGGCATATATGTATCTCCTCTCCAGAATCAGATGAAGTCAACCTATCACTTGTAGGAGAAAAATATATAATGGAGTCAACGAATGTGACATTAGCACTAACATAGTACTTCCGTCGAACTAGATCACAACAGTGATACCCTTCTGGGTACGGGAGTAGCCTACAAGGACACACTTGACAGCTCTAGGAGAGAGCTTGTCTCGACCAGGCGTCAGATGGTGAACAAAGGCAATAGACCAAACACGTGAGGTGTAAGGAAGAACAGTCCCTTCTCGAGAAACATGATCGAGAAAGGAACCTTCTCTCTTAGGATAGAAGATGGCATGTGGTTCACCAAGTAGCAAGCAGTAAGGATGGTATCACCTAGAAAGACTGAGCACGATTCTAAAATAAAAATGTCCAGGTCACATCAAGTAAATGATAGTGTAGTGTTTGTAGTCGGCAACACCGTTCTGCTAAGAAGTGTAAGCACACGAGGTCTGGTGTACGACCTAAATAACTCGAATAGTTGTAACGTGCAGAATTCTAAGGCATTGTTAGAGCAAACAAAATTGACATTAGCATAAAAAATGTTCTTTATTTCATTAAAAAAAATTTAATGACATGCCCAGTTTCAGACTTGACTTTCAAAAAAACCAAGAAAGCCTAGAATAATCATCCACAACGACAAGATAAAAACGATGTCCCTGGAGATGAGGAATACGACTGGGACCCAACTAGATGAATAAGCTCAAATAGATAACTACAACTATGACTCTGATGACCAGGAAAAGAAGAGCGGTAATGCTTCCCAAGCTGGCAAGCCTTGCACTGGAAGGAAGAGCGTGTGGAAATATGTGGAAGGACATGACACGGCTTCTGCAGCGGAAAGTGACCAAAACAAATATACTATAAGTAAGGTGAGAGTGATCTAATGGGATCTATAGAGGCAAAGGCACTGGGAGACTAGACCATTCACTGCTCACAGCCACACCCAATCACCCAGCCCATGACTATGTCATGAAACACAAGAGAAGAGGGGTCAAAAATGACACGACAATACAGATCCTTTGTGATCTGACTAATAGAAAGTAAATTCATCTGAAAATCATGGACATATAAACATTTTGCAGCCGTATGAATGGCGTCAAATGCACATCCCTATGTTTAATAATGGGTAAGTACAACCCATTCGCAATGATGAGCCATCTACCAGGGGGTATAGAACTGAACTGTCCCCTGGCTTCACATAAATGGTGAGAAGTACCAGAGTCTATGATCCACTATGTCATATATATCCTGCTATAACTGGTAAAAGCATAGGCTATACCTTGAGGAGCTCAAGGAAGCTCTTGCAGGGGCTATAACATTTGGGGAACTTGTAGTGGTGCTGGCAGCAAGAGTCATTATCTCCCTCAGACGAGAGACGATATCATCAAGGTGTGAACTGTCTGAGGAGCCAAACTGTCTGGGGGCCCAATCTATTCAATCACACGAGCAGGTGTGGGGTATCCATGATTCTGATAGCATGTATCCTCAAAGAGACATGGACGACGACAATAGCTGCAAGGGGCCACGTTGATGTCCACTTCCTCTGCCACGGGGACCATGTCTTTTGAACTATGTATAACCTCCCATGCCGTGAAATGCAGCCATCGTTACGGAGGTTTGTGTGATGGCAGGTGGTGGGAGAAGAAGCCTGTGGAGGCAATTGTAGGCTTCCTCCATGGGAGGTATGGCCACGATTGTAAGAAGTTGTGCGCATGTGGCCTCATGCTCCAGTTCCAGAGCTGCCAAGAAAACTCCAACCATCATGGAGTTCATGTATGCCATTTATTACTATGTAGAAGTGGTAATGGGCATAAAGTTGTGAAGCTTCTCAAACATGCCGCGAAGCGAAGAGTAAAATGTATGCAGAGGAAGGCCATTCTACTTGGCCATGTATATATCAAACTATAGCTAAAAAATCTTTGCCTCATTCTTCGCGTGGGCATATGTAGTTGTAAGAATATCCCACATCGCTTTGGCAGTAGGCTGGTTCACAATGTCATTGGTGATCTCCATGGTAAGAGCCCTAGAGAGCCAAACACGAGCGTACGCGTCATCTTGAAGCATTGTCCCAAGTCTTATCTGTCGACTCTGTGTCAGAATTTGCTCCTTGTTATTGCATTGCATAAGGGTCAAAACTGCATGAAAAAACAACTCATAGTTGGTTCCATCCATCTTCACGATGGGATTCGAGCCCTTAAAGGCACTGGACGAAGGGAAGACATCACAGTTATTCTCTGACATGATAAAAAGAAGTCCAAAACAGAACTCGACTGGGCAAGTAGATTGATCCGAGCGAGTCTACAAGATCATATGGAGGATTGGTTGTACGTGTAGACTCTTACGACCATCATCATCAATCCTGATGCACCCTAGGGCCGAAAAAGGTGATATATTGGTCTAAAATCGCCTTTTCCAGTAAAAATCAGACCGTTTTGGACTGCATGTCGGTAACAGAGAGGAGAAGAATCGCCCACGGGGGCTACTGCAGATGTTGGAGAGGCTTGGTTGCTCTTACAGCGGCCCGACGGCGGCTTACAGGGGTCCGTGTAGTCCTGCTATGTAGTAACCGCGAGAAGCCCTTGGGAGGGTTGTGGCGGCGCGAGGTAGTCGGCGCACGAGGGGGTGGCACAGGAGGTGGCTAACGGTGGCATGTAACGCACGAAGTAACTGGCGGCGACGTGTGACATGCGAAGTAACCGACAACGATGCAAGAGGAGAGGACAGTGGGTGGACACTAGGGCATGGATGGGGTATAAGAACTCCAGTCTAGGACCGTCGCTCTGATACCATGTAGGAAGAAAACAATGAATTGCTTATTCATGACGAACTAAGGTTCTCTAATATAGAGGAGAAACTGTTGGGTAAATTACATAAAGTAGATGGAAAGAAAACAGAATAAATAAAAGAAACAATAAATAACTAATATCTCAACAATACTTATTCAACATGATTCACTCCTTCTAAGGGTCTAATAGTAGGCGCGAACAACCAACCCACCTCCAACTCACCATGCACCACCCCCCCATCCACGGTGATGCCTTAAATATAATTCATGCATCTCCGACCACAAGCCACGACGTGAAAAAAGCATATGTTATTGTCCACTGCTTTAAGTCGATGCACAGTATTACGTAGCACTTTCAATCAGAAGATAAGCAATCAACCACAAGTGCACAGCTATTTAACGTGGAAACCCTCATGGGTAAAAACCATGATCAGAGTCTCCTGACTCGGATTTTCAACCTGATCCATGTGGATTTTCCACTAACCTTGCTTACATAGGCAATCTGATCGTAATACAATCTGAGTTGATTACGTGATCAACTCAATCATATACATGTAATTAAAAACCTAACAACCTCAATATCAAAGATAAATATGCAATGAATAATATGAGACAAACTAAAATGATCTTGCAGAGCAAGGAGCAGGCTCGTAAGATTAATCGAAGAGTTTAAGAGCTATAGGCATGAAGAACGGAGCGGAAAATAGCTCTTCGATCTATCTCTCAAAGTATAGAGTGGAAAGCAGAGAGTAGAGAACTTGTAGCTCTTGTTGTGTGTTGAACAAGTGAGGTATGAGGTCATATAAATATGGCTCCAAAAAATATGACCGTTGAAAATAAAATAAGAAACAAATCAGAGAAGATTTACTAAAATAATCGATCAGTGTAAATAAGATGATCAATCAGGTGCAAATGATTAATCAGGTCAAAAGTGTATGATTGATAAGTTTTAACCGCAAGAGGGAATTCAAACTATGATCGATCAAGTGAACAAGAGTTGGTCAATTAAGTATGATCGATCAATCAAAATAGCATGGTCGATCAGTGATGATCAATCACTGAGAACATATGGTCGATCAGAGGTGATCGATCAGCTTGACACTTTGACCTAAAAGTCAAAGTCAAAGTGTCGGCATACAATATACAAGATTCTTGAGGCCTTTTACAGATAATTACAGAATGCATGACTCAATAGAAGAAAAGGCTTCATCTTCTTCTTGAGCTTGACATCCTTCCTTGAGCTTGAGTTGAAGTTCCTTAGTTTTGAAGTCTTTTGAGCTTCTTCTTCACTTAAGGTTGAACACAGGCTTGAGCTTTTTCCTGATCTAGTAGTTTCCCTGCTCCTGACCTAATTACAAGCAAACTGCACAAGTTTTGTTATCATCAAGATATGCATGCTCATGCACTAACAGTCTCCCCACTTATGCATGAACTCACAATCTCTCCCTTTTTAATGATGACAAAATATTTAGAAGTTTTTGCAAAAAAATAAGTGTGTGTGTGAGAGAGAGAGAGAAATAGCAAACAATTTTTGTAAACATTCTTTTTCCAACTTTTTGACGTAATCAAACAGATCTAAATTGATGCCAAAAGTTGATTAACATCAACCGATAGATAAAGAGATGACTAGACAATCTCTCCCTCTTTTATTTGTGTTGAAGTATGTTGGAGTAAGCATCAGTTATGTTGTAGATGGGTAATTGGATCAGGATCCAATTACCACATCCAGTGTTTTATCCCACATCTACCGGTGGTGGAACTTGGAGGGTTTGTGGAGGCTATATAAGAAGCTCCATACCTCATGTATCAGGTGAGAAAAGTGAATGAACACGTCAACCTTTTGAGCCGTTCTCCCGTGGTTTCATCCCGCTCCTTACATAAAATCCCAGTGTTCCATGATGTTTATTATTTATCTCTGATATTTGCTTCTGCATTCATACTTTCTAACATGGTATCAAAGCGGGTTCGATTCTCAAGGAGTTATTTTTCATTATTTTTTCGAGATTCGATTCTTTGGTTATTTTGAAAATTTTTATGTTGATCTCAAGATGTTCAATTCTGCAAGTTGATTTTGTTCTTCAAGTTTGATTATTATGTATTCTTAAAGCTCTGGAGTTTGTTCAAGAAGATCTAAGGTTTTCTGAAACCCTAATTATACAGAGTAGTTTGTTTAGATCCAGTAGATTTTCATTATAACTCGGTGATGCTCCAGATCTTGTCGATCAAGAAGATCCAGGTTCTCCCCAAGGAGCGAGTAACCATAACATGTGCTATGTGATCTCGACTGTTCTAGGGTTTCATCGCGAGGCTCCAGGTCACATTTCCATATTGAAGGAACCCTAATCAGTCATTGCAGCCCTTGCTCTCAAAGTTGTGTATCGCACCATCTCCGGCGAGCATGCATCTCCTTTGCACGTGACTCCAGAATTCCTAGGTGGCGGCAGGCGACGCATGAATGCTCCTTCCCATGCTTCGAGATCTACAGGCTCGTGATACTCCTACATCGAGGACTCTGAAGCCCTTTCGAGCATCGCCACCCTCCAGACTTTGGAGGTCTTGCCAAGCGGAGGCATTTACCTTCAAGCCGCACCCTGGCTCGCGCGCAAGGTCCTAAATGTCGGTTTCGGTCACCATTTCGGTATCGACCAAAACAGAATTTCGATGGAATTTCGGTGGAATTTCGATCGAAATTTCGGTCATTTCGGTCATTTTTTGTACTAGGACCCCCATATTTCGGTCATTTCGGTCATTTCGATCGAATTTCGATTTCGACTGGATATCGATATTCGATAGAAATTCGACCGAATTTCGCCGAAATTTGAGGCCATGCTCGCGCGCCATATCCGTCGATGAAGCAGCCATCTTCCCCAGGCTCACGAGCTCCCTTCCGAGCCCTAGGCAGTGCCACCTTGTTCTCACACAGACGACACGAGGCCCTCGTCTTCATGGTGGCACGATGCTCCCTCCAGCCGAGCTCCTCCAGGCAATAACCCCTCACTCCTCCAGATCGCCCTCCTTGGCGATGGGTTCGCCCACCTTTGGGTGGTGGCACTGGCGGTATTTGAGGAGGGTTCCCGATGCAGAACCCTATTGTTTCCCAGGTTGCCCAGGTGAGCCAAAATTAAAAAAAGAGATGTTTGGGCCCAAGTGGACCGTAAAAAAAGATGGGGACAGCTGTTAAAAAAGGAAAAGAAAATTGCCGCAAAAAATCATTTAAGAATTTTTTTTCCTCCCCACCTTTTCTTGTCTTCTCCCAACTCGATCGACGTCATTGTTTTCCGACCAGTCTGGGAGAAAGGGGGAGTATTATGTAGAGTTCTACAGCTCTGATGATTCAAATTCCAGTTCAGATTCAGATTCTCCATATTCAAAGCCAACCAGATTTCAGACTCTGCAACTTTTCAATTTCAGACTCTACGGATTTATTCAAAGTCGAAGCTTGAGGCACTTTATATTTGAGTGACCTAATTTCTTTGAGTTATCGAGAGAGACTCCTTTTCAAATGCACATGGTAGAGTTATATTTGAGTGACCTAATTTGTTTGTGTGTTTGGACCACACAAACAAGATCGCACACAAATAAAGTGCCTCGAACTTCGACTCCAGAGTAGAGATCCCATTCTCTGAGCCAGTATGGGATAGACCCAGTTCTCCGATGAGGAGACTTTTCAGACTCCATTCTCCAGTGACCATGGACTCCGACGATGATGTCTCCACGATTTGTTTAGTCCGTCCCTTTCAAAGATGGAGCAGTTGTCCACATGATGTGGTGAGCCAAAGTTCTCCAGGTGGAGACTCATTTTCATTTTTGGTGGTTCTGATAGGTGCAGTATAGAGCACACCAAGTTTGACTTACACTCCAGCCTATTTGTTCCTCCTCACATGCACGGCATGAGAAGCAACATCCTCGACAGCAGCCGACAATTGTGTTTGCGTTGAGTTAATATTGTTTGTAGTGTCTTGCATTATGAGTTTGAGATATTTCTTTCTTTTTGTCCAAACTAAGCACTGCATGCTCCAGCTTGAGGGGGAGTGTTGGAATATGTTGGAGTATGCGTCACTTATTTTGTAGATGGGTAATTAGATCCTTCTAGGATCCAATTACCATATCCAGTGTTTAGTCCCACATCTACTAGTAGTGGGACTTGAAGGGTCTGTGGATGCTATATAAGAAGCCCTGGATCTCATATTTCATATGAGAAAAGTGAATGAACACATTTGAGGTATTCTCCCGTGGTTTCATCCTGTTCCTCACGGAGTAGGGTTCCACATAAAATCCTGATGTTCCATGTTGTTTATTATTTATCTCTGATATTGGCTTCCGCATTTGTAGTTGAGTCGATGCACCAGTTAGGAGATGCAAGTTTTGGGATGTTGAGCCGGCTAAGAGAGGTCGAGGATGGCCCAAGAAGTGTTGGAAGGATACTATACGAAGGGATCTTAGTTTTTTAAATATAAGCCCGAGATTGACCCAAGATAGATCTGAATGGAGGCAAAGAATCCATGTAGCTGACCCTACGTAATTGTGGGAAAAGGCTTTGTTGTTGTATTTGCTTCCGTATTCGTAGTATCTAACAATACGAAAATATTCCTTTCAATCTGAACTCCCCGGAAATTAGAGCTCCTCCTAAATCTTTGATTAACACCCCCCAAGATACGAATCAAGGGTGCATCGCCAATGCATGATATGCATGATCAAATTAACAAAAAAAGATGAGAAGTCACTAAGGTCATTCATGTGGACTTCTCCACTCTTGAAAGCTTCTCCATAGTAGTGGTGTCCAACCATGGTTCTGAAAGTTGCTTGGCCTTGGCGGGGTCCATCTTTGTTGATGTGGCCTCCTCCGTCTTCTTTGGCCTCAGGTACCTAAAATTTTTTAATATGATACCCTTTCTTTTTTGTGTCCTTCATGGTAAGAACTTAGAATGTACAATTTCCTTATTTTTCCAAATATAATTCCTTCTTTAGAAAGAATTAGAGCTAGAAGTATGATTTTCTACTTTTTCTTTTCCTTTTACAGAGAAGGTACAAAAGAAAATTTTGTTTTAAGCTTAACAATTTCTTTTTCTAAAAAGTAACATTAAAACTACTTGTATCCTTTTTTAAGCAGTTTATTTTCCTTTTTCAGAATATATGTCACTAAGCAAACCCAATTTATCATCTATTAATTTCTTGTTAATTTTTGTTATAGCTTCATAACTTGTCTAAACATGTCTTGAGAAGTGTTATAAAGTTCAGAATATGAAAGCTTATTTAATGTGGTTTCTGAGTTAGAGTCAGATGAGTCGGCCTTATCCACTCCAAAGAATCTCCGGCATGCACTTTCGCTTTCTTCGTCATTAGTAAAGTCATTGTCTCATGATTCTTGCATGACTTTGTTCATGGATTTCTTCTCAAACTTCTTTTCATGTCTGAAGTTCTTCTACAACTGAGGGTAGTCCTTTGCGTGCCCCACCTTGTTGCATCGGAAGCACTTTATTTCTCTTTCTCCCCTTCTTTTCTTCTAAAGAAAAGACTTGAACTGACAATTCGTGAATACGATATCATCATCACAATTAGATCCCTCATGTGATTCCTTTGTTGCAATCATGGTTCGAAAAAACTAGCCTCGAGGCGGTCGAGGCGTACGCCTCGAGGCGAGGTGGTCTAATTTAGCCCCGAGGCGTACGCCTCGGTCCAGCCCAGTGAAGCGCGTGCCTCAGGTTGTCGAGGCAGTCGAGGCATTTGCCGAGGCGTTTTGACTTTTTGTTTATGATTTTAATGGTTTAATTGTTAGTTTGAGAAGCTTATAAATATCTATTTGTTTAAGATAATGATTATACAAGATAAATGCCTAAATCTGATGTTTCTTTCGTGTCCATAACTTCATATTTACTATTAATTGTGTCTAACTATTTCTGCAAACTCTTACTATTTCACTCTTAATGAATGAATTTATAAATATCAAATCCAACAATGCTCGTAAAATTAACGAGCTTTGCAATATATCAAGCAAAACGAAATGGATATGGTTCATGATTTCTCATAATGCCATATATTATACATTAGACACATAACATAAATTTCTTCAACTATATTTAATCGTACTTTTAATTAGAACAATATTTCAAAGATTTACTCGAAATAGATAGGATTCACAGTTTCTCGTGCGGTTATATATTATATGGTAGACACATAAAATAAATTTCTTCAACGTATATTTAATCGTACTTTTAATTACAACAATATTTCAAAGATAGATATGTATTGTCTAATGTTTTCACAACATTCATTGACAATGAATTCCTTTTTTATTGGATGAAAATGTGTAGAAAGGGATATGATGTTGTTATATCTTCTATTTTAGGGTTCTTATCTATATTATTTCATCATATCTTATAGTGTTAAGTATTATATGTTAGGCATATGACATATAATTACATTGACATATATATAATTATATTTTATGCATACTTTTCCATATAAACTGAGGCTTACGCCTCGACCGCCTCGAGGCTACGCCTCGCCTCGATTCCGATGAAAACGCCTCGTTCCGCCTTTCGTTTTTCAAACCTTGGCTGCAATGCAAGACTCTTTTGTGGTTTTTCTCCTTCTTTCCTTCTGTTCACCTACGAGGTCTTGCTAAAGTCTGTTTACTCTTCTATAGACGTTAGATTGTGATCCCACTTAGGCGATAGAGAGGTGATAGTATTGCTTTGGAGTTCTCCGTATATAAAGATTTCTCCCCAAATTTCTAAGCTAGTTCACAATAGCGGTGAACCGAACATTTATATCCTCGATGCTCTCTCCTTTATGCATTAGGAAGATTTCGTAATCAAAAATAATTTTGAAAGTAGGACTCTTTTACCTTTGTTGTTCCTTCATGTGTAGTCTCCAATCACTTCCATATCTCATAGGTTATCTTTAGGCTAGATACCCGATCAAATTCAACTTCAAACAAAGCAAAATATATAGAATTCGTCGCCTTTGAATCGAGTGTCATCTGAGCTTGTTCAACAGTAGTATAGCATGTCGCCTTTTCCTCGACACATTTAAATCCGTCCTCGACATAATATAGATTGAGAAATCTATTGACTGCAGGAAGCTCATCATCTTCGTTTTCCAACTTGAATAGTTAGCCATGTTGAAGAATGATGGACGAACTACGGAGCTTCCCTCCAATAGCGATCATATAACTTCCTTCACAACCATATCTAGGTAATTAAAAACCTAACAACCTCAATATCAAAGATAAATATGCAATAAATAATACGATGCAACCTAAAATGATACTATAGAGCGAGGAGCGGGCTCTTAAGATAAATTGCAGAGCTTAAGAGTTGTAGGCATGAAGAATGGAGTAGAAAATAGCTCTTCAATCTATCTCTCAAAGTATATAGATTGGAAAGCATGGAGTAGAGAACTTGTAGCTCTTGTTGTGTATTGAACAAGTGAGGTATAAGGTCATATTTATAGGGCTCCAAGAAATATGACCGTTGAAAACAAAATAAAAACAAATCAGAGAAGATTTGCTGAAATGATCGATCAGTGTGAATAGGATGATCAATTAGGTGCAAATGATCGATCAGGTCAAAAGCCTATAATCGATTTATTTTAACCGTTGGAGGGAGTTCAAACTATGATCGATCATGTCAACAAGAGTTGGTCGATCAGGCATATGATCGATCAGTCAAAATAGCATGGTCGATCAGTGAAGATCGATCATTGAGAACATATGGTTGATCAGAGGTGATCGATCAGCTTGAATCTTTGACTTGAAAGTCAAAGTCAAAGGGTTGAAATACAATATGCATGATGCCTGAGGTTTTTTACTAAGATAATTACAGAATGCATGACTCAAAAAAAGAAAAGACTTTGTCTTCTTCTTGAGCTCGAGATCCTTATGCTTGAGTTGAAGTTCCTTAGTTGTGAAAGCTTCTTATACACTTAAGGTTGAGCTCATCAGGCTTGAGCTTCTTCCTGGTCCAGTAGCTTTCCTGCTCTTGACCTAGTTACAAACTAACTGCACAAGTTTTCTTATCCTCAAAATACGCACGCTCTTTCACTAACAATCTCCCCACTTACGCATGAACTCATAGGCACCAGTAGGGTCTCACAATACATGGAATATACCACTCTACAGGATGATTCTATACCATATCCTATAATTCTCCAAAAAAGGCAAACTTAATGCTCCTTCTACACAAACACCAGTTACTTTACTCTTGATCACCTACCATAAGAGTACAAGCAGTTTATTTAGGCTCTCTCTCTACTGTAGCTAGATCTCTCATCGAGACATATTGTTGTAAGTTTTCTTCTAACCCTTTATTTTAATTAAGTTAGGGGTGGACTCCTCAGGAGTGTTTCCCCCTTTTGGACTCAAAAAAATTCAAAAAAAAGCAAAAAAAAAAAACATTCCAAAAACACAGCATTAGACACATATTGATGAAAGATGGAAGGCAAACATGACCGAGGAAATTGTCACATTATAGCCCAAGGACACATGGACATGTGTCTACCTCCAACTAATGCAAGGATAGAAGGATGTAAGTGGATATTCATTGTAAATATAGAGCAAATGGTAGTGTTGAATGCTACAAAGATCGACTGACGGCAAAGGGGTTTACCCGAACATATGGCAATGATTGCCATGAGACTTTTTCACCATTTGCCAGGCATGCTTCTATATGTATTCTTCTTAATGTTGAGCTAGCAAGGAGTAGCCTCTATATTAGCTAGATGTGAAGAATGTCATCTTATACCGAGACCTCAAAGAGGAGGTCGACATGCAGTAGCTACCAGGGTTTACTCTTTAGAGGGAATCACAAAAGGTATGCCGGCTTCACAAATCAATATATGCCTTCAAGTAGAGTCCGAGAGCGTGGTTTTAAAATCTCTCAACAGACACTCGGAAACAAGGTTTCACTTGCTTAAATGCAGATCATTTACTCTTTATACTTCATACCTCATCCAAGACATTAGTCATCTTGGTCAGCATTGATGACTCATCATCACCAGAAAGGGCATTGACGGTATCGACAAGATCAAGCTTCTTCTGGGTCTGAAGTCTGTTATAAATGTTGGGACATCAGTGATACTTCCATAGCCAATAGCCCGCCCAGAGTGATAAAGAACTTGTGATGTGTTAAAAGAAGTTCGTGACAGATCTCCTTGAGAAGATTGGTATGATTGATTGCAGGCCCATAGTTATTCATATGGATCCTAATCTTGAGTTATATGAAGAGGATACAGAAGTAGATGCTAGTAGATATAATGAGTTTATTGGCTTCTACATATAACAGTTATCATGCCAAACATCCCGATTAATGTAAGCTGTGTAAGTCAATTAACTGCTGCAAAAATCAGTCTGATTAGTCGACTAGACCATGTAATCGAGTAGATTGGGCCAAATCGGGCTATAGTCAGATGGACCCGACTAATCTGCCGTGTAATTGGGTTAGTCGGTCAAGTAATCCACCGATTTCTAGGTTTCGTTGTTTGCTGGAGCCATTGAACTTGGACCTGAATACATGATAGAGGCTTAAGTAGGGCTAATTGTTTGACAGTAAGCCCCAACCCTAAACCTCTATGCTTGCACGATAGGGTTTAGGCTCCCTTCCCTCTCCTCTTGTGATCGAGCACCCTCCTCAGGGCTCCTCCACTCTGCATATCGGTATCAGTCACTGGAGCCTCCGGTTTTGCGTCGCCGACACCAAGGGAGGTCCCAGCTCCCGTTGGTGCAGTCCTCCAACCCTCTCCAGCAACTACCAGTGCTGTTTAAGGTTAGGGTTTTGTTGTTTTGATTTTTTTTATTTTTTTTACTTTTTTAACCTCCATTTGTTGTAAAGGATGCATGTATCTTTCCATTTCTTTTATACTATTTTTGAATTTTAACATAATACCATCTTTGGGATAAAAACCAAGTCGCAACCTAAAACTTGAATGTTTGATGAAGTGTTTGACCTTGTAGAATGTGAAAATGCATTATTTAGAAGTTGGGGTTTCGTACAATGCATCAAATGAATGTATTTATATGAATTTAATAGAAGATAACTAGGCGGTGAATATCGCTTCGGGTAGCGACTCATCATTTTATTTACCACTGGAATCAAGTGATAGTGCATGGAAATATAGGTACCATTCAAACCGTGCGGATCCGAGCACAGTTACTTGCAGGTTGTGCAAGAAGGTGGTCAGGGGAGGTATGTATAGGTTCAAGCAACATCTAGCACACCGAAGAGGCAATGAGGCTGCATGTCCCAACGTGGACAAGGAGACGAAGAAGAAGATGATCTCGTACCTGGATAGCGTTGACAAGAAGAAGAGCCAAAAAGTTGTTGACGTTCAGGAAATGAAAGATGAGATTGGTATCACTGGAGAAGCTGCATCGGTGCAGAGATCACGAATATCCGACTCCTTGCATAACGTCAGATGACCATAAAAGATGCATTCTCCGAAGATCATCGAGAAAGGGTTGCCTCCTATATGTGCAACTGGGTATATACATCGGCAATTCCTTTCAATGCACTGACAACGAGCCCTTCATGCAGATGGTGGAGGCAAATGGGAAGTATGGTCATGAATTAAAGACTCCCACGAGGTATGATCTCAGCGATCCATTTCTGAAGAAGGTGGTGAAGAATGTATGATAACTTCAGGATACGTGGAAGTCAACATGATGCTATCTGATGAATGATGCATGGACGGACATGCGAGGAAGGAGCATTATGAACTTTTATGTCAATTTCACCTTGGGTACTTCGTTTTTTAAGTCCATAGATGCCTCTCATGAGGCACATACTGCGGAATACATCTTTAAGCTGATGGATAGGTGTTTGAATGAAGTTGACGTGGAAAATATGGTTCATATTGTGGCGGATAATGCATCTGCCAATGTAGCAACGGGAAGATTACTGCTCACAAAATATTTGCAGATATGGTAGACTCCAGGGAAGGCCATATCGCGATATGTTGGCGATATATCGGTATCGAGAGGCAAGAGATATCGTTATTAAGGTGCATATCTATTTACCAGAATATTTGCGATATATGACCGATATATCGGTGATATATTATCATATCGGCCACCGATTAAAAATGATTGGATTCATTACAAAAAAATCTAGGATATCGACAGATATCACCGATATTTCGTTGATATCTCTATATATCAATGTCATTATTCATGCAAACTTGATTCCACTACTTATATAGCTACGCATAGTAT
The DNA here is from genome assembly GCA_037367405.1 of Ottelia alismoides. Lineage (NCBI taxonomy): Eukaryota > Viridiplantae > Streptophyta > Magnoliopsida > Alismatales > Hydrocharitaceae > Ottelia > Ottelia alismoides. The sequence goes on from JAZKJV010005185.1 coordinate 826,225, forward strand.
TAAAACACATAATGATTTATATATTTCGTTTCAAGTCGGGGGTGCTACCCCGCACCCCCGCAAGGGAAGGCCAACCTGCCCTCCCCCCCCCCAAGCTCATTGATCGGGCAGCAAGACCCCTGTTCTGATAAGGTACGGTGTGATAGGAGGGTGTATACAATGGTTCTTCAACTTGGGATTGGTCCAATCGATTTTAATTCATCTTCTCTTCCCCTCCCCCTTCGAGAATATTATTATGAATTATATATCCTTAAAAAAATGTTATTATGCTCTTTATTTGTTTGTTTTCCAAATATAGCTCAAACATTTTGTTTATGCATCATATGTGATGCAATATAAGTCTCGGATGAACTCAATTTCCAATATCTATAAGTCAACAATCAACATTAACAATGATATGCTCGATATGACGGATATGTGCAATATAAGGGTCATAGATGATCGCTATGTGTGATATAAGTTTATATTTGTAAGTTATTTAGTGTTATAAGAACTTGGACGGACTACATTTTAATATCCATAAGTTAGCAATCAATAGTTTTAGTAATACGTTCGATATGACCGATATATGCGATATAAGGGTCATAGATGATCAATATGTGTGATCCAAGAGTATATTTGTAAGTTATTTAGTGTTTAAGAACTTGGACGAACTCCATTTTCAATATCTATAGGTCAACAATTAACAGTACCAGTTATATGTTCGATATGATAGATTGTAAGATATAAGGATCATAGATGATCTTTATGCATTATCTAAGTGTATATTTGTAAGTTATTTAGTGTTCTAAGAACTTGGACAAACCCCATTTCCAATATCCATAGGTCAACAATCAATAGTACCAGCGATATGTTCAAAATAATCGGTATGTGTGATACGTGGGGTATGAATGAACGATATGTGTGATATAAGTGTGTATTTGTAGGTTATTTGTTGTTTTAATATCTTGGATGATCTTAATTTCTGGAAAAATGGCAAAAAATGTCTTTTTGAGTCATTTCTGACATTTCCACTGATATCGTCGATATATTTGGCGATATATCCTGATATATCTTTTCGGACAGACCAACACGATATCAATATCGATATGACCTTCTATGGTAGATTCTATGTTTAAACCTACTTAAATGGTCTGGTGGTAGTGTGTTGTGTCTACTATCCAAAAGACCATGGCTTAAATCCCTCCTTGTGGGGGTTGCGTTAGGTAGTCGACAACTATCGTAAAAACTAGTCGAATCTTTCAACATGGATTTGAGCAACAATCCATGTAGTTGGCCCTAGTTATAGTTGGAGAAGGCTTCGCCTTTTTTTATGGTGGACTCCGTATGTCACGCATTCCATTGATCTTGCTTTGGAGGAGATAAGCAAAGAGTCGAAGGTAAGGAGTACAGCCACAAAGGCGAAGAAGCTCACGTTGTTCATTACTCTAATACTAAAACTCTGAGCTTGACGCGAAAGTTCACCAACAAAGACATTACAAGGCGATGGCAAACGAGATTCGCAACCACTTTCCTCACTCTTGAAAACCTTAACAAGAAAAAAAGACAAGCTGAGGTAGATATTTTACTCGGACAAGTGGAGGAACTGTAACTGGTGGAAGACCAAGATGTGAGAAGCAGCGACCTCCATAGTCTTCAGCCTACATTCTGGAACCACGCAGCACATGTTATCCGAGTTTGCACCCTTCGGTTCGTTTATTGTGTGTGGTTGATGCAAATCACATCCATATGTGTGTTGTCTAAGGAGGGCTTGAAGAGGCCAAGCGGGAGATAATGGCATTTTTCGATGGCGTGGAGTCATCTTATATTTTTTTTGTAGATGTTGTTACCTCCAATACCATAGGAAGGCTCAATACTCCATTGCATCTAGCGGCTTATTATCTGAACCCATTATTCTTCTACACGGAGTCTTGACGTGATCCAGAGGTTCTAGGGAGTACATGGAATGATTTTATCTAAATTTAGATATACAAGAAGCCATAACCATGAACAAGCTTCTGATATACGGACTTGGTCGTGGAGAGTTTGGCGAGTCATTAGTTGTGAGGCAAAGGATGAAAAATGATTACAATTGCGATACAGGTATATGGATCATTGTTTTCAACTCATGTCATTCGAAATTTCGAATCATCTTTTATTTTATTAATGTTGACATATTTATATCTCTTTATCGTTACTTTGCTAACTCAGCCATGGTCGGTCCCAAGCCCGGGTAAATGAGGAGGGTTGCACGTTAGGTAGCCGACAGCCAGCGCAGAAGAGATAAATTCGTAAATAATGTTGTTAAAGTTCTTCTAAGAACACTATTTATGAATTTATCTCGAAACTGTTCGGATCTTTTAAACATGGATTTAAGCAAACATACAGATTTCATTGGGGCGTTCCCTACTTGCGACGCGTTGCACGCCCAAATGCAATGAAAAATTGGCAAGGGCCGCTACATCGCAGCCTGGATGTAGTTCAAAATTTGCAAGGGTTCTCGCATGAGGAACGCATGCGGGTAAATAAGCTAGTACCGTTGCATTACCGCCCGGATGCAGTCCAAAATTTGCATGGGTTCTCGCATAATGGACGCATGCGAGTAAAGAAGTTAGTCCAAAAGAGATTGCAAAGGAAGTTACGGATTGGTAGTTGGAATATCGGTACTTTAACTAGAAAATTGATGGAGATAGTGGATACAATGGAAAGAAGGAAGATTCATATATTATGTCTTCAAGAGACTAAATGGGTTGGAGAGAAATCAAGGGAGATCGAGAAGACAGGCTTTAAACTTTAGTATTCAAGTAAAGATAAGGGCAGAAACGGTGTTGGAGTGGTTGTTCATAAAGATTTGAAGGATTGTGGTTGAAGTGCAAAGATTTGGGGATCGGATCATTTTGCTAAAGTTGGTGCTTGAAGAAGAAATTCTGAATATCATCTCAGTTAATGCACCGCAAATTGGTTTAGATGAAAGGATTAAACAAGCTTTTTGGGAGGATCTGGATAAGATTTTACAAGGAATCCCACAAAGAGAGATGGTTTGCATAGGTGGAGATCTTAATGGACATGTGGGAAAAGATGTTTCAGGGTATGCAAGTGTGCATGGAGGACATGGTTTTGGGGATAGAAACAAAGAGGGAAAAGTCATTCTGGATTTTGTAACTGCATATGATCTTTTCATAGCAAACACTCTTTTCAAGAAAAGGGAGGAGCATTTAATTACTTATAAGAGTGGCTCAACTAAAACACAGATAGATTACTTTGTGTTGAGGAGAAGAGATCAGTTGTGTTGCAAAGATTGCAAAGTAATCCCTGGAGAGAGTTTGACAACCCAACATCGCTTGTTAGTCTTGGATTTACAAATAAAAGGGCTGGTAAAGAAAAGGAAGGTTCCTAAGATCACTAGAAGTAGGTGGTGGAATCTTCCGCTGAAGCAATCAAGCTTCAGGGAGAAGGTTGTAGAAGACTTATCTTGGGATTGTAGCGGTAGTGCAAACGAGATGTGGGAGGCAGTCGCATCTTGTATCTGAAAGGTAGCCAAAGAGATGCTAGGCGAGTCAAAAGGAGGAGCTCCGGGTCAAAAGGAGGCTTGGTGGTGGAGTGAAGGGGTGCAGGAGAAGCTAAAAATTAAAAGAGCTTGCTTTAAAGCTATGTCTAAGGATAGAACAGAGGAAACTGTCACAGGCTATAAAATAGCGAAGAAGGAAGCAAAGAAGGCTGTAAGCGAAGCTAAGTCAAAAGCTTATGAGGTTTTGTATCAAAATCTCAACTCTAAGGAGGGCGAGAAGGATATATTCAGGTTGGCCAAAGCAAGAGAAAGAAAGACCAAAGACCTTTCTCAAGTGAGATGCATTAAGGACGAGGAAGGTCATGTGCTTGTTACTCAGAAGGATATAGAGACTAGATGGGAGCGGTACTTCCATAAACTTTTCATTGGAGAAGGAAATAGAGAGATCACTTTGGGTGATCTAGCTAGTAGTGAAAGATACTTGAATCGTGCATGCTATAGACGAATACAAAGAAAAGAAGTACAGGAGGCTTTGAAGGTTATGAGACCTGGGAAAGGTGTTGGACCGGATGACATCCCTGTAGAAGTACGGAAAGTTTTAGGTGAGCGTGGTTTGACTTGGCTTACGAATCTATTCAATGTTATTTGGCGAAGCAAGAAAATGCCTGAAGATTGGAGGAGGAGTATCGTGGTGCCTCTTTATAAGAACAAAGGAGACATTCAAAATTGTTCAAATTACAGAGGTATCAAGCTGATGAGTCACACTATGAAAATTTGGGAACGTGTGATCGAAAGAAGGTTGAGGCAAGTTTCCCAAGTAAAAGAAAACCAATTCGGATTCATGCCAGGTCGCTCAACTATTGAAGCCATCCATTTGCTGAGGAGAACAATGGAGATTTATAGAGCTAAAAGGAAGAATCTCCATATGATCTTTATTGATTTGGAGAAGGCTTATGATTCTGTCCCACGAGAGATACTGTGGAGAGTTTTGGAGAAGAGACAAGTACATGTCCTATACATTAATCTCATAAAGGATATGTATAATATGGCTTTATCTTATGTAAGGACCCCGACGGGGAAGACTGACTATTTTGATATCAATATTGGTTTACATCAAGGTTCAGCTTTGAGTCCATTTCTTTTTACTTTGATTATGGACGAGTTGACAAGTCACATTCAGGATGAGTTACCTTGGTGTATGTTATTTGCTGGTGATATTGTGTTGATTGACGAGACTAGAGATGGAGTAAATGAGAAGCTTGAGGTTTGGAGACATGCATTGGAGACTAAAGGTTTTTGTATAAGTAGGGCTAAGACGGAATATATGGAATGCACCTTTGATGGAAGCAATGGTGAAGGAATCGAGGTAAAGATTGGTGACGATAACATTAAGAAGAGAGATTCTTTTAGATATCTGGGATCTATTTTGCAACATGATGGGGAAATTGATGGAGATGTTACTAATAGAATAAATGCAGGCTGGCTAAAGTGGAGAGGAGCCTCCGTTGTTCTCTGTGATAAGAAAATTCCTTTAAAAATTAAAGGAAAGTTTTACAAAGCATCCGTCAGACCTGCTATGCTTTATGGTTCTGAATGTTGGCCAGTGAACCATAGACATGTGCAGAGAATGGCTGTAGCAGAAATGAAAATGCTAAGATTGATGTGTGGACATACACATAAAGATCGGATTCGGAATAATGCAATCAGAAAGAAAGTTGGTGTAGCTCCGATCGAGGATAAGATGCGAGAAAACCGCTTAAAATGGTTTGGTCATTTGCAAAGAAGATCAACTGATGCACCGGTTAGGAGATGCGAGTGTTGGGATGTTGAGCTGGCTAAGAGAGGGCGAGGACGGCCCAAGAAGTGTTGGAAAGAGACTATACGAAGGGATCTTAGTTTTTTGGATATAAATCCGAGATTGACCCAAGATAGATCTGAATGGAGGTGAAACCATGTAGCCGACTTAATTGTGGGAAAAGGCTTTGTTGTTGTTGTTGTATCGTTACTTTGCTATTTTCTATTTCTTCCGTCTCTTTATGTAATTTTTCATTAGAGCTTTTATCCTATATAAGAGAGCTCTGGGGCTACGGTGAATATAACTTTTCATTTTCAATCCTTTCCACATGGTATCAAGTGACAGTCCTAAACCGGAGTCTGTGCCCTAGAATCCCTACCCCACCAAAACCCTAGCGTGTCCTCGTGCGGCCGCCGTTGCCGCCGACATCCACGTGACAGCGGTAGCCACAGTCGTCGCCGGCGACGTCCACGTGATAGCGACGGCCACAGCCGTCGCCGCCACTCGTTACCGCTAAGTGATGTTGCACCGCTGCTTCTCGTGGGTCCGGCTAGATCTGATTTGGTTCCTAGGGTATGATTTTTTATTCTCTAAACTCATCCTAGGTACCTAAAGAAGCCTCCAGTGGACGGAAGAGGTTGTAGTATGATCTAAACCCATCCTAGGTACCTAAAGAAGCCTCCAGTGGATGGAAGAGGTTGTAGTATGAGTCTACACCTACAACCGTCTTCCTATATGTCTGTGTAGACATAGTTATTCCGGTTTACAACCCCAGACTTGGAGATTGTTGTAGTCATGTCAGACAACAAAGCAGATGTCCCATCCCCGGTACCTTTAAAGGTCCAACACCCATCGTAAAGATGGATGGAACGAACTATGAACCGTAGGCCATGCAGTTCATGAGTCTAATGCAATGTAATGGCAAGAAGCATATCATCTCATAGTAGGAGCATGGTGACAAGACTGGGGTTAACGCCTCATGAGAGGCAGACGATGCTTATGCGCGAGTGTGGCTTTCTGGGACTGTGTCCATGGAGATAGCCAATGATAGACTGAGTCAGCCTACGGCGAAGGCAATGTGGGACATTCTCGCCGCTACGTACTCTCCGGCGAAGAACGAGTTGAAGACTCTGCAACTTCAGCATGACATCTTCACGTCGAAGCAGAATGGTCATCCTCTACATACCCTTTACACTTCTCTAAGGGGTATGTTTGAGAAGTTACATGGTTACATTCCCTTGACTGCCATGCCATAGCAGCTCAAGTCATATAGGGATTCGTTGATGACCGGAGTTTTTCTAGTGGCACTTGACTCTGAGTATGATGTTGCTAGAACACAGATTCTTACTGATGCCACACTACCTCCGATGGAGGAGGCATATCGCAGGTTGAGCAGGCCCTCCATATCTTCTAGTGGTACTCAGTTGCCCCGAATATCTTCAGTAATGGCAGCATCTCGTGGTAGGGGGAGCCTTGCACAGTATCACGGTCGAGGTGTGTTAAAGGGATAAACTGAGATGAATTTATGAAAGGTCCAAGGGTTCTCTTATATAGGAGAAAAACCCATTGGATAAAATACAAAAGATAAATAAAGATAAATAAAGAATTACAAAAGATAAGCAAAAACAGAAATTGGAATTATCTAACTACATAAAATAGGAATTATCTCAACACTCCCCCTCAAGCTGGAGCGTAGATATCAATAAGACTCAGCTTGGAACAACATTTCTGATAAGGTCCTCTTGCTAGAGCCTTTGTAAGTATATCTGTTGTCTGATTTCCAGAGCTGACATGTGTAGTAGTGATAAAACCCTTCTGTATCATGTCACGAGTGTAGTGACAATCTACCTCTATGTGCTTCGTCCTTTCATGGAAGGGTGGGTTATTTGCAATGAAGAGAGCAGCTTGATTATCACACTGGAGATGCATGGGAAGAGGTACTTCAATAGTTAGATCAGTAAGAATAGATTTGACCCACATCATTTCTGTACTAGCATGTGCCATAGCCCTGTATTCTGATTCAGCACTTGATCTAGCAACCACCGTCTGCTTCTTATTTTTCCATGAAACAAGAGAATTTCCTATAAACACGGCAAATCCAGATGTGGACTTTCTATCTTTTGGACACCCAGCATAATCTGCATCTGCGCATGCTGTTACTGACAGAGATGTACCTCTGTTGAAAAGAAGTTCAGTACCAGGTGAAGTCTTCAAGTATCTTAGAATCATATGGACTGCATCCATATGTGCCTGTCTGGGCTGCTCCATAAATTGACTCACTTTGCTTACTGCAAATGCTATGTCAGGCCTGGTAATAGTTACATATAATAGCTTGCCAACCAGCTCTCTGTATCTTCTCTTGTCGACTTCCTCAGTATCATCATCATACAACTTCATGCTTGGGTCAAGCGGAGTAGTGGCAAGTCTGCAATTTGCCATACCTGTCTCTGAGAGAAGATCTATAACATATTTTCTTTGGGTCATTACAAGACCCCATTGATTCCTGGCAAACTCTATTCCAAGAAAGTAACGTAAATGTCCAAGGTCCTTGGTCACAAACTGCTGACCTAGGAAGTCCTTGGCATCCTGAATACCCTGCTCGTCCTCCCCTGTAATAATAATGTCATCAACATAAACAAGAATGATTGTAATACCTCTCTGGGTCTTCTGTATAAACAAGGAGTGATCTGCAGTTGATCTCACAAATCCCCGCTGCTCTATCAAGTCCGAGAGCTTCTGGAACCATGCTCTTGGACTTTGCTTGAGGTCATAGATAGCCTTATGTAACCTGCACACCTTATGACACTCCCCCTCAGCAGCGAACCCAGGTGGCTGCTGCATGTAGACCTCCTCCTGTAAGTCATCATTGAGGAATGCATTTTTCACATCAAGCTGATGAAGAGGCCAATCTCGTGTTACAGCAATAGCAAGGAGAATACGTAGAGTAGAATGCCTGGCAACTGGGGAGAAAGTATCTTGATAGTCCACCCCATATGTCTGGGTGAACCCTCGTGCCACAAGTCTCGCCTTATAGTGATCCACACTGCCATCCGCGCAGTGTTTCACAGTGAATACCCATTTGCATCCCACAACTGACGTATCAACAGGAGCAGAAACAAGACTCCACGTACCATGTGACTGCAGCGCAGCCATCTCCTCCTCCATGGCAATCCTCCAATGACTATCCTTGAGAGCCTCCTGGTATGTCCGTGGTATTTGCACGGCTGACGGTGCTAGCGTAAATCTCTTGAAATCTTCTGACAGCCTATCCAAAGAACTCTGGGCTGCAAGTGGGTAAGTAGCACATGTCCTTTTGGGCTTTCGCAGAGCAATTGGTACATCAAGATCATCTGCCAAATCATGGGCCTGGGTATCTCCCTCTTGAGAGGGTACATGCTCCTCATGTCTAGAATCCTGTTGTACAGTTAATTCAGTAGTGCCATCAGTAATAATATGTTCATTACATACGTGAGGCGTGCTGGATGATGGGCAAGGCTCGTGAGCATGGATAACAGAGCGAGATTTGCGAGGAATATTACGAGGCAAAAACTGAACCAGCGGAGGTGGCGGAGGAGGTGGTGGAGGTGGTGGAGGAGGTGGTGGAGGTGGTGGAGTAAGTGAAGTATCAATAGCAGGAGGTGGTGGTATGTAAATGTCATCATCAGAGTCAGATGGATTAAGTCTGTCACCTGTAGGAGAAAAATACATGACTGACTCAAAGAAGGTAACATCAGCACTAACAAAATATTTCTAGCTTAATGGATTAAAGCAGCGATACCCTTTTTGGGTACGAGAATAGCCGACAAACACACACTTGATAGCTCTAGGAGAGAGCTTGTCACGCCCTGGAGAAACATCATGAACAAAGGCAACAGATCCAAATACACGAGGTGTAAGTGAGAAGAGATCCTTCTCGGGAAACGCAATCGAGTAAGGAATCTTCTCTCGTAACACGGACGAGGGCATACGGTTTACCATATAACATGCAGTAAGGACAGCATCACCCCAGTAAGAATGAGGAGCACGACTCTGTATCAACAATGTCCTGGTTACATCAAGTAAGTGACGGTGTTTGCGCTCGGCAACACCGTTCTGCTGGGAAGTATAGACACATGAGGTCTGGTGAACAATGCCATGGAATCTAAGGAACTCAGAAAGATGTAAGGTACCGAACTCCAAAGCATTGTCCGAACGAATATACTTGATATTGGCAGAAAAAATATTCTTTATTTCATTAATAAAATACTTGATTGTGGATCCAGCCTCAGACTTATTTTTCAATAAGAAAACCCAGGAAAGTCTAGAAAAATCATCGACTGCTACAAGATAAAAACGGTGTCCTTGGAGATCAGGGACACGACTAGGACCCCAAATGTCTAAATGAAGAAGCTCAAATAGCTGAAAACTGCTTCGACTCTGACGGGATGGAAAAGATGAACGGTGATGCTTCCCAAGTTGACATGCTTCACACTGAAAAGAGGATCTCGTAGAAATCTGAGGGAGAACATGACATAACTTTTGCAGAGGAAGATGTCCAAACCTAAGGTGCCACAAATAAGGAGAGACCGGTCCAGTAGGTATAACAGAAACATTAGCATGAGGAGGTTGGTCCAGTTTGTAAAGTCCCCGCTGCTCATGGCCACTTCCAATCATCCTGCCCATGAGTATGTCCTGAAACACAAGAGATAAAGGATCAAAGATGGCACGACAATGCAGATCTTTAGTAATCTGACTAATAGACAGTAAATTCATCTGAAAGGCGGGAGCATATAAAACATTCTTCAAACGTATGGATGGTGTCAATTGCACCTCTCCCTGTCCTGTAACGGGTAAGTGGTCACCATTAGCAATGGCGACCCATCTGCCAGGTGGTATAGCCCTGTAAGACTCTAGTTGCATTTTGTTTCCACATAAGTGATGAGATGCACCAGAGTCCACAATCCATTCTGTCATATCTGCATTCATACTACCAGTGAAGGCATAGGTTATACCTGAGGAGCTCGAAGAGGCTCTGGCTGTTGTAGCAGCATCTGTGGTGGTGTCAGTACTAGGAGTCATGATCTCTCGAATGCGAGAGACAATATCGTCCAGACGAGGATCAGCCTGGGGAGACACAATCTGCTATGCTGCTTGACCGGAAACGGGATAGCCATGCTTCTGATAGCATGTATCCTCTCCATGTCCAGGCTTGTGGCAATAGGTGCAGGGACCACGTTGGCGTCCACCACCTCTTCCTCGAGATGCGCATCCTCTGAACTGGATCGCCCTACCTCGACCACGAGAGATTGCCATCGCTGAGGAATGCGAAAGCGTAGTTGTCGAAGGGATATTGAGTCGGCTGAGACGACTATAGGCATCCTCTATAGGAGGAATGGTTGCTCCAGTAAGAAGGTGGGCACGTGCAGCCTCATATTCTGCATTAAGTCCGGCCATAAAAACTCCAACCATCGTGGAGTTTCTGTATGTCTTCTGTTGTTCAGCAGACGTCGTAATAGGCATGTAGCTATGAAGTTTTTCAAACATGCCACGCAATGAAGAGTAGTAAACATGCAGAGGGCGACCATTCTGCTTGGAGTTGTATATATCAAACTGCAGTTGAAGGATTTTGGTTTCATTCTTTGCTTGTGCATAAGTGGATGCCAAAGTATCCCACATTGCCTTGGCTGATTCGGGATATCATTTGCAGTTGAGGGCTGATTCGGGATATCATTTGCTATTTCCGTAGTAAGTGTCCCACAAAGCCATACTCGTGCGTACGCATCATCTTGCTTCCAGGTTGAATTAGCCCCAGTCTTATCTGTTGGCTCTGGGTCTGTTAAGATGTGCTCCTTATTATTGCAATGCATGAGGGTGAGAAACTGCATGGACCATAACTCATAATTGGTCACATCCATCTTAACGATGGGAGCCGGACCTTTAAAGGCTCCGGTCGAGAAAATATCACCCTCGGTGTCAGACATGATGATAAAATAGCCAAATAACAGACTTCAACTGGGGTAGACCGATATACTCGAGTCTATCAAATCATAGGAAGGATTGTTCGTGTGTATTCATATCATCATCCTGGACGGCTCGGCAGATAAGGATCCGGGGACCTGAATGCTCTAGGGCACGCTTTCTTTGGCGTCTGGATCCGCTAGGTGCTTAGGCGCACGGATTGGTGCCTCGCGCAGAGGCGTGGTCAGGGCTCTGGGCTCTGGGCTCCGGGCTCTGGGCTCTGGAGCGCTCGAGGTGAAGGTGCGCAGAGGGTGTACAAGGCGCGCAGAGGGTGCGCAGAGGGTGCGCAAGGCACGCAGAGCGTGCGCAAGGCGTACTGGAGGGTTCCGGGTTCTGGACGCACAGATTGCGCGAGGCGCACAGGCCGCGACGCGCGGGAGGGCGCAGCGCAGAGACGAAGGCGTGGCGGCGCTCGCGCGCTAGAGGCGCGCTGGAGGCGCTGGAGGCGCTGGGAGCGTGCGCGCACGCAGGGCAAAGGAGCGCAGGTCGGCGTAGCACCGCGCGCAGCGACCCGCGCGGGCCGCGGGAGGGCGGCGCTCCCTCGGAGGCTTCGGGCGGAGAAGTCGTGCGATGTCACGAGAGAGTTCACGTGCGGGAGAGGCGGGAGAGGTGGGGATTAGGGAAGGGTATTAATGTGGCTCTGATACCATGTTAAAGGGATAAACTGAGATGAATTTATAAAAGGTCCAAGGGGTTCTCTTATATAGGAGAAACACCCATTGGATAAAATACAAAAGATAAATAAAGATAAATAAAGAATTACAAAAGATAAGCAAAAACAGAAATTGGAATTATCTAACTACATAAAATAGGAATTATCTCAACAAGGTGGTCGTAGCAGGGGAGGGGGTAGTTGGACCCCTTATCAGCCTTGTACTTCCTGCCACAGGCCAGGTCACTCTGAGGAAACATGTTATTCTAAGCATGGGTTTCCAACTTCAGCACATGTGGCAGAACAGACTTAGCAGGTTGGCAGTTCTTCGCCTGCGTCTTATCAGAGATTTGATGAACTAGTAGCGCATCTCAAGGAGATCACGCATGCTGCTTGGTCAACTAGTTCTCCGTCGGGATCATCAGAAGTAGCGACCTCAACTTCTGCGTCCACATCAGGTATAGCATATGCTTTTACTAGCTGTTACAGGGCAGACTTGTCGAAATGGATTATGGATTCGAGAGCTTCCCATCATCTCTACAGTGACAGAGGATAGTTTAGTACTTATAGCCCAACTCAATCAGGTAGATCAGTTGTAATAGTTGATGGGACACTCTCCCATTACTGATCAGGGGGAGGTGCAGTTAACTCCTGTAATGCGTCTTCAGAGTATTTTTTACGCTCCTGAATTTTCTGTGAACTTACTATCCATTAGTCAAATCACCAAGGATTTACATTGCCGTGCCATATTTGACGCTTCTGCTCTTGTGTTTCACGACATTCTTACGGGCAGGGTGATTGGATTTGGCCGTGAGCAAAGAGGCCTCTACAGACTGGTACAATCTCCTTATGCTAGTGCCTCCTCTCTTCACACTAGATATGTTTCTCCCTATGTGTGGCATCTTCGGTTTGGTCATCTTCCTCTGCAAAAGATGTGTCACGTTCTTCCACAGATCTCTCCTCGCTCTACTTTTCATTGTGAGGCATGCCAACTTGGGAAGCATCATCGATCCACATTCCGGAGTCATCAGGGTCGAAGTAGTCATAGTCTTTTTGAGTTGATTTATTTTGATATTCGGGGTCCTAGTTGTGTCCCAGATCATCAGGGGCATAGGTTTTATCTTGTTGTTGTCGATGAGTTCTCCAGATTGGCATGGATATTTCTTCTTAAGAACAAGTCTGATGCTGGTCCTTTTATTTAGTCCTTATCAATGAAATAAGAAAAGTGTTTTCTGCAAATGTCAAGTTTATACGTTCTGATAATGCCCTTGAATTCTGCAGTACTCAGCTCTCTCAGTTTCTTCGATCCCATGGTATTGTCCATCAGACATCGTGTATGTATACTTCTCAACAGAATGGGGTGGCTGAGTGAAAACATTGCCATCTTTTGCATGTTACCATGACTCTTTTGATACAGAGCCGTCCTCCTCATTCCTACTAAGGGGATGAGGTCCTAACTACGTGTTACCTGATGAATCATATGCCCTCATCTTCCCTAGCATCTTCCTATCTAAGAAAGTACTTGGGTGCCCTTCCAATTCATAGAAAACAATTCATTCTTTCTCTCCGTAATACCTATTTTTGAAAACAAAATCTAACCCTCATATATATATTCATCTTATATTTGTTTTCAAAATTAAAAACTCTTCTAAAAATAATTAGAAATTACAAAATTATAAAGAAATTTTAAAATTTAAAATTTGAATCTTCTTATATAAAAAGTGTTAGAGATCCTATCGTCGAACAACTCTTCCACATCCAACCAGCAACAACCGACAACAATAGCAGTCCAACCAAACAATCGAGAGGCAAAACACGCCACATTCTCATTAGCAGCAGCAGGCTTCTTCAACTGAGCAGCATATAGTGGTTGATTACTCCCAAGAACAATTTCAGTAACTCGACCGTAGACTCTATGGTCCGTTAAATTGAGGAACAGAAGACTGCAATGGATAAATATAAACGAGAAGATTGATGAGATTGCAACAGCCAAGAAAACCCTTCACATATAGGTGATTTCAAATCCCAATAATATAAAGTGCATGGAACCGATAACTTTTCTACATGTTTGTTCCCAAAGTGAATATATGGCTTTGTCCACCCTATTTATCTAATGTTGCGACTCTTGGGGGCAGTAAGATTACACAAAGCATCTACCCCGGACCCTGATACTGGAACCTGTGCAAGGAAAATAGACTGAGGAAATAAAAAGGAGACAGAGCACCTCTGAGGAGGCTGCATCTATTCCCACTAAATCTGAAGTAAAAACTAACTAGAAAAAAACGATCTTGTACATTTTGACCTTCCTTCTATACCTTCTAATGACCTTTTATCTTCCTCTTCAATTCCTATAATTATTCCCTTCACAAATGCACTTCACTCTGAGAAGCCAAGAAATAAACATTCAAAAAGAAGTAATTTCTGATGAAGAGTTTAGTAGACTCGTTTAGAATGGTTTACGAATCCCCATGAGTTGGCTCTGACATTACCTGATGAGATCCCAGGTGAGAGTTAGGACAGCATGACTTCAGAATTAACATGTTGAGTCTAATTCGTGGAAAACAAAGACGATGTTCCCTTCGAACCATTGGAGGAAACCGAATTTGTATTTGCATGTCTTGCAGTTATGCCTCTAATGGTTCCTCCTTTTGAACAAGTAGTGCACAATGCAAACACGATAGATCTAAATCAAAACGAACTCACTAGTACGAATCCCCCTGATTCTCTCACCCTTGAGCTTAAACATTTACCTCAAAATCTAAAATATGCCTTTCTAAAAACAACCCCAAGGCTTGCCAGTTATCATCAATGCCCATTTGACCGCCTATCATGAGGTTGGGCTTAATTGAAATGTGATCGTAGAAGGATTGAATTTTGGGGGAGAAAAGAGGGTGTATCCTCGAAATGGGACCATCATAAAAATTCATTAAAGGATCAAATTATATTCAAAAAACAAGGGAACATAAAAAAGTTATAAAAGAGACACACAAATTAATCAATCATTTTTTTAATACAAACAAAATAGAATCACAGTGGGACTCAAGATGAGTCTTAGCTAGAAAAATCATATTTTTCATGTAGTAATGCTTCGTACATAAAAAGACCCCATTTCGTGAAACCAAAGTGCCTAAATTGCTATAACTTGCAAGAAAAGGAATGTTGTTCGAGTGAAACCGAGCACAAAGAGGGAGCTCCAAAAAACCAAGGAGTGTCTATAGTCCAGCCAGTCAATACCCAACTGCATCCACAACTCTTTAGCCCTGTCGCTACTAGAGGAATCAATCATATATGTCTAGAAGTCATGGGTAAGAACCATAGAGCAATGGCTAATATCGATCTCCGTTGGATAAGTCAATCATTGTGCACTCATCAATTAAAACTGGGACCTGGGACCTGAAGACAGTAGTCATGAAGAACATATGCAAATAATTGAGTGTGGACTTCACATATCACAACTTTGTGTTTGGGAAAAAATGATAACCTGATTATTCATGAGACCCTAGGGTTCTCTTATATAGGAGAGTAACATGTTGGGCAAATTACATAGATAAGATAGACAAAATAGAAAATACATAAAAGATAAGTGTTAGAAAATCGAAAGCGGAAGCGTAAACGATAAACAGAGCATAATGAACAAGAAACATAGACATGGAAGACCATGATTTTATGTGGAACCCTACTCCGTAAGGAGCGGGATGAAACCACGGGAGAAGCCCTCAAAGGGGCGGATATTTTATTCCTTTTTCTCATTGGATACAGGAGGTCTGGGGCTCCTTATATAGCCTCTCCAGAGCCTCCAAGTCCCACCGCTGGACGATGTGGGACTAAACACTGGATGGGGTAAATGGATCTCCTCCAGGATCCATTTACCCTGCTACAACTCAATAGGCGCATACAACTTATGCTCCAACACTCCCCCTCAAGCTGGAGCATGCAATGCTCAGCTTGGACAAACAGACAGAAACTCAATTCAACGCTACAAGACACTACGGACAATATCAACCCAACGCGCACATTGCTGCAGTCGAGGACGTTGCTTCTCATGCCGTGCAGGTGAGGAGGACGAACGGGCTGGAGTGTGAGTCAACTGAAGACTCGTAACCTGACCATCGAGTCTGAACTTGCGCCTGAAGTCTCCTCGTCGGAGAACTGGGTCTCTCCCATCTGGCTCAGAGAATGGTGCATTGCTCTGGTGTACCTATGATACCACATGAAAACCCTTGCCCTCAAGGGAATGGTCCTCTGCTCTGGAGTCCCTATGGCTCACATGAAAACTCTGGCCGAACAACAACAAGAATGATGGGGACCTCGAACTGATGATGGCAACATATGCTCATCTGACAATGACCGCACACTCGTGCGTGTCTGAAACTGGAGACTCGGAAACAATGATCGTCGAGTCTCAAACTGAACTGTAGAGCCTGATCAACTGGCTGGTCTGGAGACTGGCATCTGAATCTGGAATCTGGATCATGAACAGACATGTGACTCTACATATACTCCCCCTTTCTCCCATACTTGTCGGAAAATGAACATCGACTAAGTTGGGAGAAGACAAAGAGATAAATAGGGGAAAACAAAACATGAATATTCCAAAACTTTCTTGCAGCTTTTTCATCATTTTTTTTTAAGCCGTCTCATCATTTTTTTTTTAATTTTTTTTAAGCCGTTGACTCTCTCTTTTTTTTCGGCTTTTCAACCTTTTTTTGATAAACTTTGCGTACGACTTTTTTTCTTGTTTCGTGTACGCGTCTTTTTCAAAAGAAATCTTTCTTTTTCCTTTTTTTTCTCTCTTTTTTTTTAAACCTCTCTCTCCCCTTTTTTTTTAATACTTATGGCCCAAAGGCCCCCTCCTTCTTCTTCTTCTCTCTCTATCTCTCTCCTATTTTTTTAGCACTCTTCTTTTTTTTCTACATGGGCTTAAATAGCCCTCAAAAGAAACATAGACATGGAAGACCATGATACCATGTTAAACAGAGCATAATGAACAAGAAACAGAGCATAATGGGCTTAAATAGCTCTGATACCATGTTAGAAAATCGAAGGCGGAAGCGTAAACGATAAACAGAGCATAATGAACAAGAAACATAGACACGGAAGACCATGATTTTACGTGGAACCCTACTCCGTGAGGAGCGGGATGAAACCACGGGAGAAGCCCTCAAAGGGGCGGATATTTTATTCCTTTTTCTCAATGGATACATGAGGTCTGGGGCTCCTTATATAGCCTCTCCAGAGCCTCCAAGTCCCACCGCTGGACGATGTGGGACTAAACACTGGATGGGGTAAATGGATCTCCTCCAGGATCCATTTACCCTGCTACAACTCAATAGGCGCATACAACTTATGCTCCAACAATAAGAAATATAACAGATATCTCAACACTCCCCCTCAAGCTGGAGCGTAGATATCTATCATGCTCAACTTGGAACACCATCTTTGGTAAGGTCCTCTGGTTAGAGCCTTGGTAAGTACATTTGTTGTCTGATCTCCTGAGCTAACATGAGTAGTAGAGATGAGACTCTTATGTATCATGTCTCGAGTGTAGTAACAGTCCACCTCTATGTGATTGGTCCTCTCATAAAAAGTAGGGTTGTTGGCGATGAAGAGCGCAACCTGGTTGTCGCATTGGATGTGCATGGGAAGAGGCACCTCAACTGCCAGGTCAATAAGAACAAATCTGACCAACATCATCTTTGTGCTAGCATGTGTCGTAGCCCTGTATTCTAACTCGGCACAAGATCTGGCAACAAGGTCTATTTCTTGCTCTTCCAAGACATTAGGGAATTCCCTATGAACACTGCGAAACCTAAAGTAGACTTCCTATCCTTGGGACACCTAGCATAATCTGCATCTGCACAAGCTGTAATGGCAAGGGATGTACTTCTACTGAAAAGAAGACCAGTGCCAGGTGAGGCCTTCAGATACCTCAGAATCATATGAACTGCATCTATATGTGCATGTCTGGGCTGCTCCATAAACTGACTCACTTTGCTCACAGCAAAGGATATATCTGACCTGGTAGTGGTCAAATACAAGAGCTTGCAAACAAGCTCCGTATACCTCCTCTTGTTGACCTCCTCAGTGTCATCACCGATTCACCGTAGAACTTCATGCTCGGATCCATAGGAGTATCGGCATATCTGCAATCTTCCATGCCTGTCTCAGAAAGAAAATCTATAACGTACTTCCTCTAGGTCATTAGAAAACCTTGTTGATTCTTGGCAAACTCCAGTCCAAGGAAGTATCGTACACTACCAAGGTCCTTGGTCACAAACTGCTGACCTAAGAAATCCTTGGCAACATGAATGCTCTGCTCGTCATCCCCTGTAACAATGATATCATCAACATATACAAGAATGACAAATGTACCACTCCGAGTCTGTGCACAAACAGATAGTGATCGGCAGTCGATCGCACAAACTTATGTTGCTATATCAAGTCCGAGAGCTTCCGGAACCATGCTCTTGGATTCTGCTTAAGGTCATAAATATCCTTGTGTAGCCTGCAAACCTTATGACACTCCTACTCAGCAATGAACTCAGGTGGCCGATGCATGTAGACCTCCTCATGTAGATCAACATATAGAAAAGTATTATTCACATCAAGCTGATAGAGGGGCCAATCTCGTGTCACAGCAACAGACAGAAGGATACACAGAGTATAATGTCTGGTAACTGGAGAAAAAGTATCATGATAGTCCACCCCATATGTCAGGGTGAACCCACGTGCCACAAGTCTCGCCTTGTAGCGATCCACACTGCCATCTGTACGATGCTTCACAGTGAACACCTACTTAAACCTAACAACGGAAGCTGAAACAAGACTCCAAGTACCACGCGACTGTAACATGGCCATCTCCTCCTCCATGGCTAAACACCACTGACTCTCATGAATAGCATCCTGATATGTCCGTGGTATCTCCACGGTTGATAGTGCCAAGGTAAATTTTCTGAAATCCTCTGAAAGTATGCTCAAGGAAATATGGATTGCAAGAGGATATGTAGCGCACATACGTCTCTACTTTCCCATAGCAATCGGCACATCAAGATCATCTGCCATGTCCTGAACTTGTAAGTTTCCCTCTTAAGAGGGTATCTGATCATCATGTAGTGACTCCTACTACACAGACAAATCGGTAGTGCCATTATTAGAAACAATGGGCTCATTACATACCTGAGGCGTGTCGGATGATGGGGAACACCTGTGAGCAGGGGGGACAGAGCGAGACCTGCGAGTAAATACATGTGGCAAAAACTGAGACAATCTAGGTGGTGGTCTAGGGGTAGCCACAGGAGCAGGTGGAGGAGCAGAAGTAGGTATAGGAGATGGTGATGGTGGTGGTGGTGGTGGACTGGGTGGTGGTTGAGCAGGAGTAGGTGTAGGTGGTGGTAGGACTCTAGGAGGTGGAGGCATGTGGATCTCGTCATCAGAATCTAATGGGGCTTGTCGGTCACCTGTAGGAGAGAAATACATGACAAAACTCAAAAAATGTAACATCAACATTACAAAGTATTTCTGCCGAAGCGGATCAAAGCAACGGTACCCCTTTTGA
This sequence comes from Ottelia alismoides, assembly GCA_037367405.1. Classification (NCBI taxonomy): domain Eukaryota; kingdom Viridiplantae; phylum Streptophyta; class Magnoliopsida; order Alismatales; family Hydrocharitaceae; genus Ottelia; species Ottelia alismoides. The sequence continues at coordinate 845,711 of JAZKJV010005185.1, forward strand.
GTATGAGAGTAGCCAACAAAAACACACTTGACAGCTCTGGGAGAAAGCTTGTCACGACCAGGAGAAAAATCATGAACAAAGGCTATAAATCCAAACATACGAGGTGTGAGGAAGAATAGATCCTTCTCGAGGAACGTAATTGAGAAAGGGATCTTTTCTCTCAAAACAGAGGAAGGCATGTGGTTCACTAAGTAGCAAATAGTGAGAACCGCATCACCCCAGTAAGCGTGAGGAGCACAACTCTGAATCAACAGGGTTCTGGTCATATCGGGTAAGTGACGGTGTTTGCGCTCGGCAACACCATTCTATTGAGATGTATGGGCACACGAGGTCTAGTGTACAATGCCAAGAGACCTGAGAAACTCATAAAGTTGTATGGTGCAACGCTCAAAGGCATTGTCAGAATGTTGATATTTGGCATTGGCAGAAAAATATTCTTTATCTTGTTAATGAACAACTTGATAACAGACCGGCCTTAAACTTATTCTTCAAAAGGAAAACCCGAGAAAGTCCAGAAAAAAGATCTACATCAACCAAATAAAAATGATGTCCCTTGTGATCAGGAACACGACTCGGACTCCAGATAACTAAATGAAGGAGCTCAAACAACTGAGAACTGCTCCGACTCTGATGAGATGGAAAGGAGGAACGAGAGTTATTCTCAAGCTGGCAAGCCTCGCACTGAAAGGAAGTTCACGCAGAGATCTGTGGGAGGACATGACACAGCTTCTGCACAGGAAGGTGGTCAAAACAAAGGTTCCACAGGTATAGTGAGACTGGTCCAGAAGGAATAGTGGAGGCACCAATATGAGGAGGCTGGACCAGTTTATAGAGCCTCCGCTGCCCACGGCTACATCCAATCACCCCGCCGGTGATTATGTTCTGAAACACAAGAGACGATGGGTTAAAAACATCACGGTAATGTAGATCCTTAGTAATCTGACTAATAGAAAGTAAGTTCATCTAAAAATCAAGGGTATATAAAACATTCTGAAAGCGCATGGACGGCGTCAGATACATCTCCCCCCGTCCTGTGATGGATAAGTGGACACCATTAGCAATAACAACCCATCTTCCAGGAGGTATAGTCATGTAAGATCTAAACTGGGCTCTGTCTCTACACAGATGGTGGGATGCGCCAGAGTCCGTGATCCACTCTGTCATATATGCACCGCTACTACCAGTAACAGTATAAGAAATATCTAAGGAGCTCGAAGAGGCTCTGGTTGCAGCTGCAGTATCTGTAGATCATGTAGTAGCAGTGTCAGTCACTAGATTCATGATCTCTCATATACGAGAGACAATGTCATCAAGGCGTGGATCTGCTAAGGAAGCTGGAGTCTTTAAAGGCTCGATCTCTTCTGCAACATGTGCAAATGCGGGGTATTCATGCATGTGTCCTATGAGTGTCCTGGACGACGATAGTAGGTGTAAGGACCACGCTGGTGTCTACTGCCTCTGCTACAGGGACTACGTCCTCTGAACTGGGTAGACCCTCCTCTACCGCGAGAAGTGGCCATCGCTGAAAAGAGTTGTGGAGTGGCAGTATGAGGAACAAGAAGCTTGTTGAGACGATTGTAGGCCTCCTCCATGGGAGGTATGGTTGCCCCAGTAAGGAGTTGCGCTTGTGTTGCATCATACTCTGGGTCGAGCGCAACCAAAAAGGCTCCAACCATCGTGGAGTTCCTGTATATCATATGTTGCTCAGTGGATGCCGTAATAGGCATGAAGCTATGAAGCTTTTCAAACATGCCACGAAGCGAAGAGTAGAATGTGTGCAGTGGACGGTCATTCTGCTTGGCCATGTAAATGTCAAACTGAAGCTGAAGATCTTGACCTCATTCATCGCTTGGGCATAAGTAGATGCCAGAATATCCCACATTGTCTTGGCGGTAGGCTGATTCACAATATCATTGGTTATCTCCGTGGTGAGGGTCCTAGAGAGCCAAATACACGCATATGTGTCATATTTCTTCCACGAAGCATTGTCCCCAGTCTTATCTGTCAGCTCCGGCTTTGTCAGAATGTGCTCCTTATTGTTGCACTGCATGAGGGTGAGAAACTGGATGGACCACAACTCATAGTTGGTCCCATCCATCTTTATAATGGGAGCCAATCCCTTGAAGGCACCGTACGAAGAAAAGATATCACCCTTATTCTATGACATGATAGAAGAACGACCGAAAACGGAACTCGACCGAGAAGTGGACCGATCTAAGCGAGTCTACACAATCATATGGAGGATTGGTTGAACGTGTAGACTCATACAACCATCTTTGTCATTCCTCGAGCCATGCTAAGGCCGAAAAACATGATTTATAAGTTTGAAATCACGTTTTCCGATCAAAATCAGACCGTGGTTCGGGCTGTAGAGGTGCACGAATGCGCAAGGAGGCGCGATGAACCGTGCGGGGAGGCTGCTGGGATGTGCAGAGTGGCAGCCACCGGAGAGGGTCGGCGACGGCCTGGAGACCCACCAAGGGGCCCTGGCGACGTCTGGACATCAAGTTAGAGGTTGCTGGGACGTGCAGCAGCAGGTGGCGACACTGGGGAGGGTCAGCGGCGCTAGGAGTCGTACTGGGGGCTGCTACAGCGGCTGAAGGCCTGTGCAGTGGCCTACAGCAGGGCCTTAGGTCGTGTGGAAGGCTCCCGTGGTGGCGTCGACGATAGAGAGGGGAGGGGGGGAGGCGGAGGATAGAGGTTAGGGTACGGGTGAGATACGGGAACTCCGGTCCATAACCATCATTCCGATACCATGTTGGGAGAAAATGATAACTTGATTATTCATGAGATCCTAGGGCTCTCTTATATAGGAGAGTAACATGTTGGGCAAATTACATAGATAAGACATACAAAACAGAAAATACATAAAAGATAAGAAATGTAACAAATATCTCAATACTTTGACTTCAAATGGGTGAGCCATCTTCATATTGTTCCTAAAAAGTCAAGAATTACCCTTGTCAAAATTGACAAAGGAGAGGAAAATCTGACCCGGGTAGCTATACTCATGGCATGTATGTGTTAGTTATAAATTTGGAATTCTTAGATTTTCATCTTCGATGTGATGGGGAGATGAGAGCGCTTCTGCCAGGTGTGGGTGGGAACTACCAAACAAGTAGAGGGAGGTCTTTCGAGGGCTACCAAGCAAGAAGATGGGAGATAGGAGGAAGGGTGGTCCGTTGTTTCTCCTCGCAAACGGAGAAAATGTTGTTATCGTTGCGGCATTTATGGACATTAAGCTTCTTCATGTGCACACCCAATGAGGTGCTTCAGATGTAGCGAGGCCAGTCATCATCAAGTCGTATGTCAGCAACAGAAAGAGGAGTCTCATGACAATATTTCCGTGGTTTCTTCATTGACGGTAGAAGCAGAGCAGGGAATAACAAGGAGATCGTATGCAGCGACGGTTTGATAGGGTTCGTTCAAGATAGCAGACAAGGATATGAAGAACATTGTGCTCATTAGATCCTCTCAATCAAGGGTCGTGGAGATTGATGCGGTGCGAGTCTTGGTGCATAATCCTCTAGGTTGTACGCCCCGGCGGCGGTGAAGGATGACACGCTATTCCAGATGTCGGACTCAGGAAATTGGCTCCCGCTGTTTTGCAACGATCTATCAGACCAGCGCTTAGAGGAGTTCTTCAGGATGATAGGGGAGATCCCTCTCCCGAGCCCCTTAACGCTAGATCGTGATCATTTTCGGTGGGGTGGCTCCGGTCAAACGGTGAAAAAATCTATACAGGGCCTTGACACCGGTTGAGGGCGAACGGGATGTGATTTTATGCCAAGACCTGAAAAGCGTGTGGGCGGCTAATATTCCATGCCGCGTCAAGGTTTTCCTTTGGTGCCTCAGAAGAGGCCGACTGACTGATAAGGCAAGGAGGAGTCGTTTGCTCCAGGTGGATGACGTCCTGTGTGACAGATGCGAAGGCAACATCGAGGATTCCGTGCACCTGTTCTTCACATGCCCTTCATCGATGCAGATCTGGGGTGAGACTGGTTGCGATTGGGTAGCAACGTGAGGGTCGATCGAGTTCTGAACCTCCATCAGGAAGGTGGGAGGCAACTCCCAGGCTGATTGCGCGAGACCGTTTGCTGTATTATGGTGCATTTGGTCTGCAAGGAACGATATCGTCTTCAGAAATCAGAGGTTCCACTATGAAAATGTGATTTCTCATGTAAACTCTTTGTATCGCCTTTGGCTCTCACGGTAATGTACCCTAACTCTTTTTAAATGAAGTAAATCACGTGGTGAATCCCGTATTGGGATCTCACCCTACCTCTTATCAAAAAAAATAATCCTCTAGGCTCTTCGTGAAGCTTTACTGTTCCATGGGATTAGCTTAGGACCTTTCTTGCGCAGCTTAGGTGGAAGGCAAAGAAGGCCTCCTTCTGGGGGGCGAGCCATCAGTGAGATAACACTATGGAAGAGCTAGAACTCTAACCTTCTGCCAGGACCTACGGGCCAAGGGACAGTCTCAGGTAGACAGTTTCTAACGGGCCTTTCACAAGTGATGTGGTCATTTTAGATGCAAACCATTGTTGTGCGAGGGGTCTATCAAAGTTAAAAGCGAAAATGTTGATGCAAGGGCGCCATTCAACGGTTTCATGGCGGCATCCACAATTTGCAGACGGTGAGGAATCGAGAGGTTCCGTGAGCGTGGCTCGAGTTCTTGGAGTCCCATTCCTATCACGCATTGTGGCAGCACTTAGACCGGTATTGAGAAAAGTGGGTTGGGATACAAAAATTCTCTCAGATGGTCGTCTACCGAGATCCGATCCACGGGTAACTTTGGTGATTCTCGAAGGTCAGGCACCATTTGCATCGCACACTTTTTGTTCATTGCAAGTGGGTCGAACCCCTTTTCGCCTCTCGGTTGAGGCACTTGCACCACCTTCACCACCGCCAGCAGTCAGAAGCATCGCTTGTTCGTCGTCGTCATCAGCGTAATTTCGAGAACGTGCAACGTGCGTAATCACGCAGGATTTACCCTTGTGTGTTGATTTGTGATTTATAAAAGAAAATCAGACAGGTCAATTATAGATATTGAGAATTTGTCAGATATTATTGATTTCGGAGAGGAACAATAGTATTTTATTGCCACAAATATGGATTATTGAAAAGAACAAGACATCTGATTTGGATATTTCTCTTCAACCCCGAAGTCTTTTTGATTTGAGACGTTGATACAAATAGTGGAAGTGTATTCTCCAAAGAGAATGGATTATGGGAATCTTATTGATGTGTCAACCACCTTACCTTCTTGGGGAGCAGGCGATGCCCGAACTTTCAAGTTTGTAGCGGCGCTCGTCTTTCCAACTTCGGGAGTTGGAAACACTCCACCTCACAAGTTTGCAGTGGCGCACATCTTGCCATCTTTGGTTGTGCACGATGCCCCACCTTCCGTGTTTGGGGCCATAACGCCTAGGATTCCTTTTATGGATATCTCTTCTCTGAATTTCCTTACTGAGGTCTGAATGGATACTGTTGGGAAAATAAGAGAGGTGTCTATTCCATAAACCCTGGGCTCTCTTATATAGCAGAGTAGCCTATGGGTAAATTACATCAAGAGTTCATAAGACTATAGAAAATATGAAACAGTACAAATAACATAAATTATATCTCTACACTCCCCCTCAAGATGGAGCATAGATATCGATCATGCTCAGCTTGGACGAGCACTTCTGCAATGGCCCTCTAAGTAACGCCTTGGTAAAGATATCTGCAGTTTGGTCCCCTGAGCTAACATGAGATGTAGAAATAAAACCCTTCTGAATCATATCTCGTATATAGTAACAATCAACCTCAATGTGCTTGGTCCGTTCATGAAATGTTGGATTATTAGCAACAAATATAGCAGCTTGATTGTCACATTCCAGAGCCATAGGAAGTGGGACTTCTACATATAGATCTGTAAGAACAGCTTTCACCCACATCATTTCTGTACTAACTTGGGCCATAGCCCTATATTCAGACTCAGCACTGGATCTGGCTACAACAGTTTGCTTCTTGCTTCTCCATGAGACAAGAGAGTTTCCAACATATACAGCAAATTCAGTGGTGGACTTCCTATCCTTGGGACATCCTGTGTAGTCTACATCTATGCATGCTGAGATAGCAATCTCCTTGTCTTTCTTGAACAATAGACCTGCACCTGGAGATGATTTAAGATACTTGAGTATCATATGTACAGCATCCATATGTACCTGACGTGGTTGCTCCATGATCTGGCTCACCCGACTAACAGCAAAAGAAATATTAGGTCTGGTAATGGAAACGTAAAGAAGTTTTCCCACCAGTTCTCTTTATCTTCTCCTATCCACCTCATCAGTGTCATCATCATATAATTTCATGCTCGGATCCATAGGTGTAGTGGCCAAGGTTGCAAAAGTCGGTAGTCGGTACTCGGTCGGTTGGGTCACTGAGTAAGGCTTAATCGGCAGTCGGACGACTAATCGGTTTTAGTCAGACTTTAATCGGCTTTGAATTTTATGATTATTTTAATTATATAACTCATTTTTACACATATATTTACATCGATTTTGTACATTTTTATACTATCATAATAAAATAAAAAAGTAATTGAATATAAATAAAACACTGAGATATTATAATAAGTTCACTTATAGAAAGACAAAACATATAAGAATATGGTATCTCCACGCAAAAAATTGGTCGACTATTGTACCTAGTCGGAATTAGTCGGTACTAGGTCGGCCGCCCCACTGACTAGACTAGTCGGACCTACTAGTCGGTCCAGTCGGGCGACTTTTACAACCCTGGTAGTGGCCGGTCGGCATCCAAGCATTCATGTTTCACCCAGCAAGTCAGTGACATATTTCCTCTGGGTCATCACAAGTCCATGTGGATTTCTAGCGAACTCCAGTCCCAGAAAATATCTAAGGACTCCAAGATCCTCGGTGACAAATTCATGACCCAGCATTTCTTTCGCCCTCTGAATTACTTGTACATCGTCACCTGTAATCAGGATATCATATACATACACCATAATTGCAATAATACCTCTGGATGTTTTCTGTATAAACAGGGAATGATCTGCATTGGAATGTTTATACCCCTATTTTTCAAACAAGTCTGAGAGCTTCTGGAACCAAGCTCTAGGGTTCCGCTTAAGACCATAGATGGCTTTATGAAGTCTACACACCTTAGAATACTCCCCCTCAACAGCAAAACCAGGCGGTTGTTGCATGTAGACTTCCTCCTACAAATCACCATATAAAAATGCATTCTTAACATCTAACTGAAACAATGGCCAATCACAAATAACCGCAACATAAAGAAGGACCCCTAAGGTAGAATGGCGAGCAACCAGCGAAAATGTATCAAGATAATCCACCCCATATGTCTGTGTAAACCCACGGGCAACTAGGCGTGCCTTGTATCTGTCAATGATGCCATCTGCATTCTGCTTAACTGTGAAGACCAACTTACAGCTCACTGTAGACACACCGGTAGGTGCAGGGACAAGGCTCCAGGTACCTCTTGACTGAAGAGCAGCCATCTCTTCTTCCATAGCTAAGCACCATCGATTGTCCTTCAATGCATCTTGGTAATTCCGTGGAATATCCACGGTAGATAGTGCAATAGCAAAACTCCTGAATTCACCAGATAGACGATCAAAAGAAACCGTGGATGCTATAGGATATGACACGCAGCTACGATTCTGTTTCTGAAGCGCAATAGGTAAATCCAAATCACTTGCATCCTCATCTGTCCTCTGTAACACAGCCTGCTCATGTAAATCATTAGATCCATCATTAGAAATTATATTCTCAGAACATACCTCATGCGAGCTAGATGATGAGCAGTGACCATGAGCAGAAGCAGGCTGACGATATAGTGGAGTGGCAATGGGGGAACAGGAACTGTAACAGGAGGTGCATGTGATGTAGGTAGTGGTGGAGGTGCAGGTGATGTAGGTAGTGGTGGAGGTGCAGGTGTAGGTGGAGGTGGTGGTGGTGGTATGTATATGGCTTCATCAGTGTCTGAGGATACCAACCGATCACATGTAGGAGAGAAGTACATAACAGACTCAAAAAAGGTGACATCGGCATTAACAAGGTATATTCTGCTCAACGGATCATAACACCTGTAGCCTTTTTGTGTCCTGGAATACCCGACAAAAACACACTTGACAGCCCTAGGAGAGAGCTTGTCAATACCTGGAGACAACTGGTGGACAAAGGCAACCGAGCCAAACACATCTGGGGTAAGTGAGAACAATTCTTTTTCAGGAAAAACCAAGGAAAAAGGAGTCTTCTCACCTAAGACAGACGACGGCATGCGATTAATGAGATAACATGTTGTTAGGACAGCATCGCCCCAGAAAGAATGAGGAGCACGCCCTCTGTATGAGAAGCGTCCTGGTGACATCAAGCAAATGACGATGTTTCCTGCAACTCCATTATGTTGGGAAGTATAGGCACAGGATGTTTGGTGGATAATTCCTTGTGTTGAAAAATAATTTGAGAGAGTATGAGTACAAAATTCCAAGCCATTATCACTTCTCACAATTTTCACAAATGCAGAAAAGACATTACGAACTTCATTTATGAAATTTATTATAATATTCCCAGCTTCAGATTTAATCTTTAACAAAAAGACCCAAGATAGACGAGAAAAATCATCCACAATGACAATATAAAACCTGTGTCCCTGATGATCAGGAACACGACTGGGACCCCAAATGTCAACATGAAACAACTCAAACTTGGAGCTACTGCTCCGACTCTGACGACTGGGAAAGGTAGACCGATGATGCTTTCCCAACTGACAAGCCTCACATTGGATGGACGTGTGAGACGAAACCTGGGGTAAAACACGACACAATTTCTGAAGCGATAGATGGCCGAAGCGCAAGCGCCACATGAATGGAGAGACAGGTCCAGTAGGAAGAGAGGAGATTCCGGCATATGGAGTCCGACTGAGACGATATAGTCCACCCTGCTCATAGCCACGCCCAATCACGTTGCCCGTAAGGATGTCCTGAAAAATGAGAGAAGATTGATCAAAAATTGCTCGACAATGTAAATCCTTTGTAAGTTGGCTAATGGATAACAAATTCATAGAAAAATCAGGTGTGTGCAGTACATTCTTGTGGTGCATAGATGGTGTCAGGCTAATCTCTCCCTGACCAGTAATCGGGGAGTGCGTCCCATTAGCAATAACCACAGTGCGTCCTGGAGGAACCTGTTGGTAGGTTGTAAGTAGACCTCGATCACCACACAAATGATGTGTGGCACCAGAGTCCATAATCCACTCTAAAATATCAGATCCACTACTGCTAGTGAATGCATAAGTACTACCTGAGGTACTGGTGGATGCAGAAGCAGCAACATCAGAATGACTCTCAGAGGTAGGCGCTGATGTAACAGGACCGGATGGAGGGATAATACCCCTCAGACGAGCTACAAGATCATAAAATCGTTGATCCAAAGAAGAAGCAGATGGAGGTTAGATCTGTTCAACTACTCGTGCAGAAGCACGAAATCCATGTTTGGAATATCATGTGTCCTCGGTATGTCCAGAACGATGGCAGAAAGTGCATGGTTGCCGAACACGACTCCATCTGCCTCGAGGTCCACGACCACGAAATTGATGATGACCCCCACGACCTCGAGATGTTGCCATAGCTGAGGCGGTCTGATTGGCAGTAGATGAAGGAACAGTAATACGACTCGGTTCGCGAAAGGCTTCCTCTATCGGAGGAATAGTGGAATCTGCCAAGATCTGGGAACATGCTACCTCATACTCTGGATCAAGGACTGCCAGGAATACACCAACCATAGTGGCATTCATGTAGGTCTTATGCTACTCAGGAGTGGTTGTGCAAGGCATGAAGCTATAGAGCTTCTCAAACATTCCACGTAAAGACGTGTATAATGAGTGTAGATGCCGTCCATTCTGCTTGATTGTAAAGATGACATGCTGGAGTTGCAGAATCTTCGTCTCATTCTTTGTCTGTGAATAGGTAGCAGCCAGAATATCCCACATTGCTTTTGCAGTGGGCTGATGGAGAATATCATTTGCAATCTCAATTGCTAACGTTCCTGATAGCCAAACCTTGGCGTATGCATCATCCGCCTCCCATGAGGCGTTGACCCCAGTCTTCTCAGCAGGCTCTTCCTCAGTAAGAATGTGCTTCTTACCGGTCGACTTCATCATACTCATGAACTGCATTGCCCACAGTTCATAATTTGACCCGTCCATCTTCACAATAGGCGCAGGACCTCTGAAGGCGCCTGTAGATGGAATATCTGCCTTGCTTTCTGACATGATGATAATAGAAGACTAGCGTTGTAGAGTGAAGATATGGTTGTCTATACTGACATTCACGGGTTCGGTTGCATGTATAGACTCAAGCAACCAAACCCATTAACGTGGAGACGCGGGCGAAAGTCTCCTAGATGACGAAGATACCCTAGGGTTGGCCGGACCCTAGGGCGTGAAGCTGCACGCGAGGCCTAAGAAGGCCAGAGGGAGAGAGATGCGGCGCGCGGGGTCGAGGGGCGACGCGCGGGGTCGAGGGGCGGTGCACAACGCGCGGGGCAGCGCACGGGGTCGAGGGGCGGCGCACGGGGCCGAGGGGTGGTGCACAGGGCCGAGGAGCGGCGCACGGAGCGTAGGCGGTGCACGGGGCCGAGGGCGTAGGCCGAGGGGCGGCGTACAGAGGACTTGGAGGTGGGGTCTAGGGTTAGGGTTTGGTTCGAGAACTCCGGCCTAGGACCGTCGCTCTGATACCATGTTGGAAAAAATATGAGAGTTGTCTATTCCATAAACCATGGGTTGTCTTATATAGGAGAATAGCCTATTGGTAAATTACATCAAGAGTCCATAAGACTATAGAAAATATGAAACAGTACAAATAACATAAATTATATCTCTACAAATACGGATCTAGAGATGCGGGAAGCAGACCCTAACCCTCTTTCGCTTGGGCTCTTGCATAGGCCTTCGGTGCTCCCAGATCCGTTTAGCCTATTTTACCCAAATTATTTTTTGCGGACCTTTCACCACCACTGCCCAGATATTGATTTCGAACCATCTCTCAGTTATGAATGCTAAGAATGTGGTGGGTTCCGTGGTAGCCTTTTCTGCTTCAGATGACCCCCAGCAACCTGTGGGTGTTCCATTGCGGCTGGAGATTGTTGACAGCCCCAAGGGAGGAGCCATAGACCTGGCAGTCTCCCAGGTGACAATGCTCGTTAGGGATCTGATCTGCGACTGGAATCTGAACCTTAGCCAGGCGGTTGTGTCCCTAGAGAATGCCTTTGGAGATCTCTATATACAACCTCTCCTTGCTAACCTTGGTATGGTTCCCCAATCGTCTCCTCCAAACTCACTGCAAACTGAAACAGGAGTCGGCAGGAGGCATAAATACTACAGGGCTAGAAGAAAATAGTCCAAAAGAAAAGGAGGAGACCAAACCATCTCCGAGATCAAAACAATGGTCGCCATGGTAGCCGGTGTGGTACGGACCTTGGTCGCTAAGCAGGTTTCTTAATGAAGGTCCTGACATGGAATGTAAGGGGATTGGGTGACCCAGAGAGGCGACGATTAATAGGGAATCGCTTTTTAAAATGGTGGTGTGGTATTGTCCTTCTATAAGAAACTAAACTTTCTTCCTTCCCTAGTACTTTGTGGGATTCGATGGGGGTCGGCTCGATCTCTAGTTACGGAACCCTTGATGCAGTCAGTGCTTCATAGGGTCGCTTGGAAAGACCCACTCTCTTTGCAGTACGCTAAGAAATTAAGGGCAAACCTGTTCTCATGGTCCTCTTGGAAAATAACTCTAATGGCTCTCAGTTGGCGATGTCGTGTGTTTACGGGTCTTGCATTCATCTGGACCAACATCTGTGCAGCCATGGATGCCCTTCCAGGGGTCACTTGGATTTTAGGAGGGGATTTCAATGTCTCCCTTCTCTCATATGATCTCTCACTAGGGATGAAAACGAATGTGAATATATTCGTATCCGATCCGCTATCGTATTCATTTTATACATATTTTGACATTCGTATTCGTATTCGTTTTAAAACGGATGCGAATATGGGTATCACTGTGATATTCACTAATATTCGCATTTGTATTCGTATATTCGTTTTCGTACATAAGTATAATTATAAATTTATTTATATTTGTGCGTAACACCATTTTATGATTGAATTCACCATTATTGATATAATTGTTATAATTACTATATTTGGTATATCTATTTTATGTGTAAATCTTCATAAACATGTATATCTTTGTTAATCTATTAAATTTTTTTGTTATTATTCGTATCTGATTCGTATTCGTTTTACATTCATATTTGTGTTTAAGGATATGGTAACATATTTTTCACATCCGTCAATATTCGTATCCGCATTCGTATTCGTGTTTTAAAATGGATGAGGATAGGATTATACCTATATTCGTATCCGTATCCGACCGTTTTCATCCCTATCTCTCACGCTTGCATGGAGGCCAGGACCCTGGCTCATTGAATTTTGCAGAATTAACTGATGATCTTCAGTTTGAAGTGATATATGTAAACGACACAAGGCTCAAGTGAAGGAATTCTAGGTCGCGCTCACGTATTGATAGTTTCCTGGCCTCACACGAGCTTATGAATGCTTATCCCATGTCTTTCAGCACCTCCAAACCATGAACTAGGTCAGACCACTCTCCTCTTATATGTGACTCTGGGAATGAGTCACAACCGTGGGGATTCTTCGTATTCAAGTGGTCTTGGCTTCAAGAAGATTCTTTCAGGGACCTTGTATCCAACCATTGGTCTCCGACTACTGCATCGGGGTCCGTTGCTTCCCGTTTGGCGCAGAAGCACATCTCTGTGCAAACATCTTTGTAGCTTTAAGAAGGAGATTAGAGAAGTCGGGATGGCTCGATGCTTAATGGTTGAGGTTGAGGTCCGCAGAATTAATGACATGGAGGATAGTAGAGAACTCATGGTTGATGAATTAGCCGAAAGAGCAACAGCACATAAGATTATTGCAGCTGAAGACAAAAAAATCCATGTTGCTAAATGGAAACAACGTTCAAGACAGTGTTGTCTCAAAGATGGCAATGCGAACACTTCTTGATTCCACCACGTGGCAAGCGGAAGACGTCGCCATAATCTGTTCCGATCCACCGTGGTGAATGATGTTAGAGTGGAAGGTGATCGTAAGATGGACAGGGCTATTGTTGTCCACTTCCATGATTACTCAAGGAGACAGGAGGACAGATCATGGAGATGGATTGGCCTGAAGGCAACCCGTTTACATGAGGCTTACGTCATCCATCTTGAGCAGAGATTTACTCCCGAGGAGGCGAAAAACGCAGTATGGACGCACCGGGTCTGGATGGCTTTCCCATCTTCTTCTTCTGTGAATTTTGGCCCTTTTTGGGTATTGAGGTCTTTGAGGTCATTATGAAATTTGCCCTTGCTAATGCTGGCTTCGATAGACTTAAGAAAGCACTTATCTTTCTTTTCCCCAAGAAGGACTTACCCGAGAAAGTGGAGGACTTTCGACCAATCGCTCTTTCGAACGCAAATTATCTCATTGTTGCAAAGGTTGTACCCATTAGATTGAATAGGGTTATGGACCATATCATCTCTCCGCTTCAGTCGGCCTTCATTCCTGACAGGAAAAATGCAAACAACATTGCCATGGCTATTGAGATCATCGCGGACTGGAAGCGTAGACGGGTACAAGGTGTTCTGTGGAAGATGGACTTCTCAAAAGCCCACGACAAGGTTGATTGGAGGTTCCTTTGGGCAGCGTTGAACAAATGGAGTTTCCCTGATCGTTGGATCTCTTGGATGAAGCGTTATGTCACTACTGCATCTTACTCTATGATGATCAATGGTCGCCCAGAGAGAGTTTTTTTTCCAACCTCAGCGGAACGTTAGACAGGGATGCCCCCCGGCGCCAATGCTTTTTGTCATTGCAGCCGATGTCCTCCCATATATGATGAATCAGGTTGTTCGAAGAGGCATCACCTCTGCTTACTAAAATGGCGATATCTCTATTCCCCTCTTACAGTAAGTTGATGATACGATCTTTTTCATTGAGGGTGGCAAGGAGGAGGCCTAGGAATGGCTGCAACTCTTGAGATCTATAATGAGACGTCTGGGATGGTTCTCAACCGCTGGAAGTCCACGACCATTCATTTCTCTCTTTCTGAGGACGATGCCAGAGACTGTGCCGTGGAGCTGGGTACAGCTTGTGGTAATCTTCTGATTCGCTCCCTTGGTGTCCCCCTCACTTGTGGTAGAATAGAGATCTCAGATTGACTGTCAATCATCGAAAAGTTGGAGAAAAACGTCAGGTTGGAAAGTGGCAATTCTATCAAGAGGCAGGCGGCTGATGCTAGTCAAAGCGGTCCTCTTTTATTCCTCTCTTTTTTATGTCATCATGTCTTCTCCCAGTTGGTATCATGAACGTATTAAAGAAGATCATGTGTATATTCCTATGGGGAAAATATGGAAAATACGGATCTGGAATTCATCTTGTTGACTGGGAGACAGTTACTCTGTCTAAGATGGATGGTAGCCTTGGGATCAAGCGCTTGGAAACCATAAATAAGGCACTATTACTGAAGTGGGTTAGCAGACTTTGGGGCAGTGATGATGACATTTGTTGCAGATTAATTCACAGGATCTACAATATTGGGGATCCTCTCGGCATGTCACAACGTCCGCAATTTCACTCCCCAGCTTTCTGGAAAGGAATCACCTCGGTGTTTCCTCACTTTCAGGAGCTTTTTCGACCAGTGCTCAGTGATGGTAACTCTTTCTTGTTCTAGAAGGACAACTGGACCGATGATAGGTCCCTTTCAACTCGATATCCGTTGCTTTTTGCTTTGGAAGAAAACTGTGATGTGCATGTTTCGGACTGTTGGATTGACGGGAATTGGATGCCTTGCTTCCTAACAGACTTTTCTGACCAACGGCTTGAAGAATTCCTCACTCTGCTTGAATCGTTGAGACATATTAATAGATCATCCGTGGGCAGAGATCATTGGGTTTGGAAGGATAACTTTTTCACAGTTAAAAGGGTTTACCTGCAATTTCCGGACCTCCACCACTGAGGACGGATACTCTGGTTCGTGACTGCAACTTTATTTGGAACTCCGTCTGCTAGGTAGAATCAATTTCTTTATGTGGTTGTTGGAGAAGACGTATTATGACATGGGACTATTGTGCAAGACTCTTCTCGGACATTTCCAATAGACGCCCTCTGTGCGATATACATATTGAAATAATGGATCACCTCTTCTTTCAATGTTTTAAAACCGCAACAATCTAGACTGATGTTAACCAAAGTTGGCTCAACCATCTGGACATCGACCTCTTTTGGGACTCTTTGGTTAATGCAAGGAATCGTGCTAGAGAGGACATCCTTCGACCGTTGCCTACAATTTGGGCTATATGGTTAGCTCGAAACAGTGCACGTTTTTCTTCCTAGTGTTTCTACTGCGAAAATGTAATCTTTCAATCTAGGTTTCTTCTCGACTCCTGGCTTTTGTAAGTCCCTTTATAACCTCTTCTATTTTAGCAATATACCTGGGTGGATACCTTAGCATATTTCCCCCGTTTTTTGTCTCAAAAAAATACAATTTTTGAATAATTCCACCAAGAAAGACCAATCCACATCGTCCTTTAAGAATTGAAATTATTGAAAGACTGATAAGAACTGTTACTTATGTTTCTTGGATGACTACTCAAAGATAACCAAGAGATTGTTGCCCCTAAGGACCAAGACAAGCCTATTGTTACCTATATGTTTATCAACTATGCCATTAAACATATGCCATTAGTTTATAAAATGTTGATACATCTAAATATGCACGATTGCCACTTTTACGTACATGATAGTTGACTTTATGGATTTCTTTACGCATGACGTCTCGATCTTTAGAGACAAATCTGATCAATGCTTAAGCTATCTAGACGAAATGCTTAATAAGTGCATTGAAGTAAACCTTGTTCAATTTTAGGATAAGAGTTAATTAATTTTGGCTCAATGGAATGCGTTGAACCGTATCAACAATTAGAAGGGTATGGAAGTCAACCTGGCTAAGGTGGACATCATCTCCAAACTTGAGCCACCTCTAACAATGAATTGGTTACAGCCCACGCTAGGTCACATCCGTTATAACTGACGATTGATTCTGGATTTTTTAAGAGTATTGTAACCGTCAATTGAGCTTCTATCAAAACTTTAAAAACTCTTATCAAGAGTCTTATTTCATACAAACCCCGGATCGGTCATTCCCTTATGAGATTATGACAAATGCAGCAAGCTTTGATGGGAGTTATCTTAGGATAAAGGAGGGAAGGAAAGTATTTTTTGCACTACACTAGCAAGACTACGAATGAAATTAACACAATCATACAATAGCGGAGAAAGAATTTATAATAGTAGTTTTGCCCTAGAAAAAATTGATTAGAAAACGATAGATAAAGTCTAAAAGAAACATGCATAATTAAAAACATAGGGGAAACCGATTCTAATTAACAAACAACCTCTCTCAACTTTTTTGTTTTGAGAGTGGGGATAAAGTATAAGAGAAGTATACACAATTTATTGATGGAAGGGGAAAATATATTTTAAGCAATAACCTGTTGGAGTATTTGGTTGTGCGCCTATTATGTTTTTTTTTTGAAACCACAGCTTTTCGGGGGAAGCACGTCCTGGTGTTCGCCCCAAATTTTATTAAAATCAGCAGGACCGAGAAGAGGGGGAGGAAGAGGAGAGGTACAGACACAAAGGATCGAGAGGATCCCGCAGCACACGCAACATTAATTACAACAGCAACCAGTCACTCAGAAGCATATCAATGTGGGTTAAGACATTCTCCCTGTAAAACCTTTGACCCCTAAAAACCTTAGCGTTCCTAGCGAGCCACAGCGCCCAAATGCAAGCGAACGGGCGAAGCAACTCCCTTCTAGGCCGATCAGCACCCGAACGCATGGAGTTCCAAAACGAGTCAGCCGAGGATGCGTTGAGCCAAGTGACGTTGAGGGCCTCCCAGATAGAACCAGATCTCGGGCAAAGGAAGAATAAGTGTTCCAGAGTCTCCACAACTTCGTCACACAGCACACAATCCAAAGAGTCAGACCCCGAGATAAACCTGGCACATCTATCTCGGGTCAAGATCCGCCCACGCCTCAAGAGCCAGAGAAAGAAAATCACCCTCTCCGGAAGCTTTAAGCGCCACAGCCATCCAAGATCTTTGCATAGAAGGTTTCGGTCAGAAGTCAGTTGTTGCGAGATGACGTTGAACGCCCTCCTTGACGAGAAAGTGCCGTCACGCCAAACCCAATGATCCCTGTTAGACGTTGGCTTTGGCGCAGTCGAAAGCTGATTCAGAAGCCTCAAGAAATCATCAAATCGGTCGTCGGAAAGGTTGCTAGCAAACGTAGGGAACCAATCGCTTCCACTCCAAGATGACGCCACCGACACCCTAGAGTCAGAGGCCAATGCACAAAGACGGGGGAAAGAAGAAGCAAGAGAGCTGTCCCCCGCCCAGGCGTCGCGCCAGAAAAGGAAAGAGTTACCATCCCCTAGCGCCGGCTTGAATAGATGAGAGAAGCGCCTCACCGCCGAAGCAATCCCCCTCCATAAAGGGGTACCAGAGCGCATAGAGTCGGTGTCCCGCATCATATTCACCCCAATGGAAAGGACATCCCGCAGCATAGAAGGAAAGAACCCGATGGAGCTACCCCAAAGTGTGTTGACCCACTTAAGCATCAACGCGTCGTTAACCAGATCAAGCCTTCGAATGCCGAGACCACCATCGCATTTTCTTTTGGCCACCTCTTTCCAGGCCACCAGATGGATGCCCCGCGACGCATGACCCCTTCTTCCCCAGAGGAAGCTCCGCATAAGGCCCTCAAGATGCCTCCTAATCCCCACCGGGATCGCCCAATTTGACAGGAAATAAACAGGAATGGATGCAAGGACCAATCTGATTAGCACGAGACGCCCACCCCGGGAGAGCATAGCCGCACTCCAACCAGCAAGTCTTCTCTCCGCCTTGTCCATCACCCTGTTCCAATGAACCAATCTTGGCCTTCTCGCGCCCAGCGGCATGCCCAGATAGTCGATCGGAAGAGAAGAAGGTGGACTTCCCAACAGCACGCCACACGCCGACGCGGCCTGGTCCTCCCAATTGAAAGGAATCATTTTGGACTTGGAGTGGTTGATGTGGAGCCCCGAGAGGTCACTAAAGATGGACAAAGTGACCGCCATCCCTCTGACCTCCTCCAGACCCCCCTCGATGAAGGTGATGGTGTCATCCGCATATTGGAGGGTTGGAGTGTTCTTGTAGTCGCAGGAGAATCCCGAAGAGAGGCCCCGCGCGACCACCCTATCCGTCATCCTTGGAAGCACATCCGCCGCAATAACGAAAAGCATGGGTGCCAGAGGGCATCCTTGCCGAACGCCCCTCCTAGGCTGGAAAGGGCTACCAGCGATACGACCATTAAGCATGATAGAGAAGGAAGCAGTGGTAACGCATCGTCGCACCCAGGAGATCCACACATTCGGAAATCCGCGAGCCCGCATCACTGACCAAAGAGAGCTCCAGTCCAAGGAGTCATACGCCTTCGCGAAGTCCACTTTCCAAAGAATCCCTTGCTTTCCCCTCCTCACCCAACTGTCGACCATCTCAGAGGCAAGAGCCGTTACATCAGAGATCCTGCGACCCGGAATGAAAGCCACCTGCGAGGGGTGGATAAGATCGTCCAGCACCACCGCAAGCCTCCTCGCCAACACTTTCGCCACAATCAAGTACAAGGCATTAGAAATCGCGATCGGCCGAAAGTCCTCAATTGTAACCGGAGAAGGAGATTTAGGGATAAGAACAATAAGAGCCCTATTAATCCCATCAAAGCCCATGTTTCCCGTACAAAATTCCTTAACCACCTCCCAGACCTCGAATCCCACCACCCCCCAAAAATCTTTGTAGAAGGCAATAGGGAAGCCATCGGGGCCAGGCGAGGCATCGGCATTAAGCTCCCAGACAGCAGCCTTGACCTCGTCGAAGGAGATCTCCTTAATCAGCTCCGCACAGCTCGCGGACGAGAGCATCGAGTCCTCCTCCCCCAACCAGCACCAGCGACGAGGTAAACGAACCGAAGAGAAGGCCTTGTAGTAGTCTGCCACCGCATTCCCAATCGCCTCCTCGCCCACTACCTCGCGACCCCCGAAGGAGATCGATCGAACCCAGTTTGAGCGCCTCCTATTAGATGCGACCCTGTGAAAGAAGGAAGAATTTGCGTCTCCTTCCTTGATCCACTTCAGCTTCGCTCTCTGGCGCCATTCCGCCACCCTCATTCTTTCCTCCCTCTCTACCGCGGCCACCGCCGCAGACCTGGAGAGCAGCTCCTCCGCGCAGAGCTCCCGCAGCCCCTCCAAGCTGTCCAACTCGGCCACGACGACCTCCGCATCCTTCCTGGCAGACAGCCTAGCCTCCCGCGACCTCTTCTTGAAACAGGACAGTACGCCTCTGAGACGCACAAGCTTCCTCCGAAACCTCTCCACCGCCGACCGACCCTCGCAAGCCTCCGCCCAAGAAGAAGACACCAGCACACGGAAATCATCCTCAAGCTTCCAGCACCTCTCATATCTGAAGAAGCCACCCGCCGTAGAAGAGACCTTGGAATCCCAGATGATTGGAGTGTGGTCCGAGAAAGCACGGGGTCTGGAGAGGACCACCGAGAGAGGGAAGAGCTCCATGAATACCATCGATGCGAGGAATCTGTCGATGCAAGACTTGGAGGATGAATTCCTCCAAGTGAACCTGACGTCCGAAGCCGTTAAGTCTTGAAGAGCCAGGCCGTTGATGAAGTCCGCAAAGTCCTCCGAGCCCGAGTCGTAGCCCCCCCTGGACCGGGGCCTATCAGACGACCGTAACGTGACGTTGAAATCCCCCCCAATTAGCCAAGGCACACCCTCGTTGTCCAAGGAGATCTTGCGGAGCTCGTCCCAAAGCTGCTTCCTGCGAGCCGCATCACAAGGGCCGTAGGCGCACGAGAGAAGGAAAGTTTGAGAGTCTTCCTTCCTGGTGAGCAGAACGGAGAGAGAGTGGTTGCCCGACACATTAGATACAAGGGAGAACCGAGAAGACTTCCAAGCAATAAGCAAACCGCCAGCACTCCCAGTTGCAGGTAAAGCGGAAAACTGATCAAGATCCCCCGCCGCGAGAGAGCGCCAAACATCATCATCCAAAGAGGCCAACTTGGTTTCTTGCAGAAGAATGACGTCGCACCCCCATTCCTTGAATCTGGACCCCAGGATCCTTCGCTTAGCCGCATCCCCCATGCCCCGGACATTCCATGAAAGGATTTTCATTTAGAAACCTTGTTGAAAACCCCTGAAGGCACCACCCTCGCTGCTTCCGCCACCGCCTCCTCGAAGGATTGACAGGATAGTTGCTCCCTCGACAGCGAACGAGCGCTTCGCCTTCTTCTGTAACGTTTGCAAGATCTCTTCGAAGGCTCGGCATCTGAAGCCTTATCATCAAAGGGCTCCGCAGCAGGCGTGTCTGGTCCACGGGCGACCCCCTCCTGCAACGAGCATCCGGACTGAGAAGAGGAGAGCTCCACCTGGAGGTTGAGAGCCCGAGAGTCGGATTGCGGGTCGGCGAACAAAGAATATGAGGGGCGGAAGGTGCCCGGGTCCGCCCACAGAGGAGGGTCCGTCAACGAAAGAGTGTCCGCCAAGAAAGGAGGGTCCGCCAAGAAAGGAGGATCCGCCAACAAAGAAGGGTCCGCCAGCAACGGAGGGTCCGCCAGCAAAGGAGGGTCCGCCAACAAAGGGGGATCCACCAAGAAAGGGAGGTCCGCCAACATACGCTGATCCGCCGAGCGAAGAAGGTCCGCCAACATAAGAGGGTCCGCCTGAGCCCTCGGACCCGAAAGAACAAGGGGATCCGCCTTTGCAATAAAAGATTTGTCCAACTCAGCAACCCGACTCGAGGATTGACGCGCAGCTCCGGATGATGGAGAGGCGGCATGTCCAAGGAAAGCAAAGCCTGGTGAGAAAATCCGGAAGGCAGGACATTGCGACCCCACCGAGAATGTCAAATCTCCTCTGAGCTTCGTGCACCTACCCTCCACGTCATTCCAACCGCCCAACCACGTACCCGCCACGTCCCCCCGCATACTCCCGAGGGCGGCTACCATGCACCGATTCCATGCGGTGGGATGGGCTTCACGTACAACTGCTGGAGAAGGCCTTACGTAAACATCATAGCAAGGCGCACCCCCCAAAGACGAAACCATCTGCGGCGAGATCGTCGAGGCGAACTCCCAAAGCGGTTGCTTCTCCTCGGAAAACGGAACGGCCCTCAAGCTGGTGTCCCCCCCAACAGCCCTCCGGTCCGGCAAGGGTGGGGGCGGCGGAGGAACCACCACAGACATCTCGATTCTACAGAAGAATCGTCCCAAGTTTAACTCTTCAAAGAACACCTGGCCAACCGCCCGATCGAGGAAGGCCTTGTTGCACTCCATAAGGAACTTCGTAGTAGATGGATCATCTCCCGGCGATAAGCCGTCACTGGTAACAGCCAAGACCTCACCCCATCTTCTAAGAGGTCGACGAAGGCGATGAACGGATCGAGACAAGAAAGGGACCCCCCTGACCTCAGCCACACATACCTCCAACTCCGAGCAGGCACCGTCAGCAAACCGCAAGTCCCTCCAGACGATGCCTTCATGAGGCCCTGCATGAAGCAAACGGGAACGCTGGTGCAATAGGAGACCTCTAACACAGCATCTTTTCGAACCCAGCAGGAACAGGTCTCCCGAGAAGCTGGCCCCCAGAAGGCCGATGAGAACATTGTTCACCTCCTCGATGGACAAGCACTGATTCAGGAAAACCCCTACCAACACCCTACCTTCACGCATGCCACGCGCCTCGCCAGCCCCCCCTTGCGAGGAAGTTGCACCCCCCGCCACCACGGTCTCGACCATCGAAGATACCCCAGCAGCATGCACCCCTCGCGAGGCGAACGCTGCATGGGAGCTAGACTCGTTCCTCCCGCAAGCCCCGCCAACCTCCGCCGAAGAGCGCCCCCCCCCCCCCCCCCGCGACCACCTGCGCGAAAGACCTTCTTGCGTCAACCGAGGGGAACCCCTTTGCATGGCGAGACCCCGAACCGCTAGAAACCCCCTCTGTAGGAGGACCTCCGAGAAAGAAGCGACCCGCATCCCCCTTGGACCTTGCACCACAACCAGCTTGCTTGTGCGTCAACCGTGCGCCTATTATGTTGTAGATGGGTAAATGGATACCTCCATGATCCATTTACCCCATCCTGTTGTTTAGTCACACATCTACCAGTTTGGAGATGTGGAGACTCGGTGGGGAATATATATAGACCCCCACACCCTTTTAGTCCATTGAGAAAAAGCAATAAAGCATATGTCCCTTTGAGGGCTTCTCCCGTGGTTTCATCCCGCTACTTAGGGAGTAGGGTTCCATGTAAAAATCCGTGTGTTCTTCAATTTTCTTTTTCTTTATTTCTGATTCCGCTTCCGCTTCCTATTTTCTAACATGATATCAAAGCGGTTTCGATTCTCGAGGTTTTTCATTATTATTATTTTTGGTTTGAGATTCGATTATCAAGTTATTGTTCTAGGGTTTAGATGAAACCCTAGAAATTATTCTGTGTTCATCCCGGTTGCGCAAAACTCCATTCGAGTTCCAGGTTCTTGGCTTCGACTCCAAATCGGTTGCTCCGGCTGCATCATCGTGGCCGGCCATCTCCAAGCCATCAAGCATCTCCACGGTGGCCCTTCATCTCAAGCCATATCCCTTTGATGGAGATGCTCCAGGTGACAATGTCGTTCCTCATGCGCACCTCTAGGCGGAGGATCACACACATCTCCAAGCGCCTGTTACTCCATGGCGGCGGCGAAGTCTCGCTGCGGTGCAGATCCAGCGCCTCTCCTCCTCGTCGATGACCCCCTCTCTTAGGCGCATCATCAAGCGCCCCTTCTCCAGGCACTACCTCCAGGCAGCATTAGCACTGCGATGGCCGAAGGTGGTGCACCTCCAGCGCTTGCGCAGGCGGCGCGAGCTCTCCTTCCAGCACAACCGCAAATGTCCATGCTAAGGATCTAGTCGGCAAGCCCTAAGACTCCAGACGGTGCCACCAAGCCTCTCCATCTGGTGCATATGGCGGCGAGGCAACCTCCCCGATGTTTTCCAGGTTGCCGCCTGAAGTTGATCTTGCCACAGTCCTGGCCCTGCAAGAAGGGTGCATCTTTCAGGCCGCCGCAAGCAGGTGGCGCACATCCCAGGCAAGCAGGCGACCCCCCTCCGCACGAAATCGGTGGCAACTCCTGGAGGAGGCGTCGCAGCCTCCTTCCTCGCAATGGCAGCGCAAATAAACCCCAAAAAGGGGCGGCGTGAATAGGGTTCCTGTGTTGGGAACCCTACGTACGCAAGCGTCATTATAAAAAAATGTTGATGAAATGAAAGGGCATGTCTGTTAAAAAAATGCCTGAAGTATTAAAAAAAGGAGGTTGTTATTGGAGGCCCAACGAAAAAAAGGGGGCTGTTAAAAAAAAGGGAGAGCTCGCAAGAAAAAAATTTTGAAAAGGCACGTTCAAAAGAAAAGTTGTACGCATGAAATTTTGCAAAAATAAAGATGATGAATGAAAAGCCAAAAAAATGTAAAGGCCTTATTTGAGGAAAAATTTGGCAGCGGTTATTAAAAATAATAATAATAATTTTGACAAAAAAAAGCCTCGAGTTTCATGTTTCCCCCAATTTCTTTGTCTTCTCCCAACATATTCGATATCATGTATTCCGACTAGTATGGGAGAAAGGGGGAGTATATGTAGAGTTCTTTGGTATCATATATCACTCTGACGATTCAGATTTCAGCTCCGGTTCAGAGACAATTTAGATTCCAGTCCAGATGCCCGGTCAGATCTCCAGACTCTACAGTTGATCAGACTCGACATTCAGATGCTTCTGAGTCTTCAGTTTCAGACACACACATGGATGCGGTCTTATTTCAGATGAGCACATGTATTCCATCAGTTCAGTGGCCCCCATCCTTTCTTGTTTTGTCGGCCAGAGTTTTAATGTGAGCCATAGGGATTCCAGAGCAGAGAACAATTCCTTATGCCATGTGGGCAAGGGTTTTCATGTGGTATCATAGGTACTCCAGAGTAGAGTACTATTGTCTGGGCTAGATGGGAGAAATCCAGTTTCACACTCTAGCCTGTTCGTCCTCCTCGCATGCACACCATGAGAAGCAACGTCCTCAATAGCAGCAGTTGCGCGCGTTGAGTTGATATTGTCTGTAGTGTCATGTATTGTGAGTTGAGTTTCTTTCTGTTTGTCCAAGCTGAGCATTGCATGTTCTAGCTTGAGGGGGTGTTGGAGTATTTGGTTGTGCGCCTATTATGTTGTTGTTGGGAAAAATGAGCAAGTTGTTTATTCCATAAGCCCTAGGCTCTCTTATATAGGAGGGTAGCCTATGGGTAAATTACATAAAGCATACAACTGAAAATAAAAATAACGAAGGAATACAGAAACAACTATATGCATCAACACTCCCCCTCAAGATGGAGCATAGATATCAATCATGCTCAGCTTGGACGCACACTTCTGGAATGGGCCTCGTAGTAATGCCTTGGTGAATATATCAGCAGTTTGATTCTCTGAGGTAACATGAGATGTAGCAATGAATCCCTTCTGAATCATGTCACGTATGTAGTGACAGTCAACCTCAATATGCTTAGTCCTCTCATGGAATGTTGGGTTGTTTGCAATGAACAAGGCAGCCTGATTATCACATTCCAAGTTCATAGGAAGCGGTACATCAAGACATAGATCTGTAAGAACAGCTTTCACCCACATCATCTCTGTGCTAGCCTGGGCCATAGCCCTATATTCGGATTCAGCACTGGACCTAGCTACCACTGTATGTTTCTTGCTCCTCCATGAGACTAGAGCATCTCCAACATAGACTGCAAATCCTGAGGTGGACTTCCTGTCCTTGGGACATCCTACATAGTTTGCATCCGCACATGCTGAGATAGAAATCTCCTTTCCCTTCTTGAATAGCAAACCTGCACCTGGAGATGATTTGAGATATCTAAGAATCATGTGTATTGCGTCCATATGGACCTGACGTAGTTGCTCTATGAACTGGCTCACACGACTCACTGCAAATGATATATCATGTCTAGTGATCGTGACATACAATAGTTTGCCTACCAGTTCTCTGTATCTTCTCCTGTCCACCTCCTCTGTGTCATCATCATAGAGCTTCATGCTGGGATCCATTGGTGTCGTAGCAGGCCGACACGCAAGCATACTTGTTTCACTCAACAAATCTGTAACATATTTCCTCTGCGACATTACTAATCCATACGGATTTCTAGCAAATTCCAGCCCCAGAAAATATCTAAGGACTCCAAGGTCCTTAGTGACAAATTCGGTTCCCAGCTTTTCTTTCGCCTACTTTATGCCCTGCTCATCATCTCCTGTAATCAAGATGTCATCTACATAAACCATGATTACAATAATACCTCTAGCAGTCTTCTGTACGAACAAGGAATGATCAGCATTGGAGCGTTTGTATCCTTGTTTCTCAAAGAGGTCTGAGAGCTTCTGAATTCATGCTCTGGGGCTCTGTTTAAGGCCATAGATAGCCTTATGTAATCTGCATACCTTGGAACACTCCCCCTCAACAACAAAACCGGGTGGCTGTTGCATATAGACTTCCTCCTACAAATCTCCATATAAGAATGCATTCTTCACATCCAGCTGATAGAGTGGCCAGTCTCTAGCAACTGCAACTGACAACAAGATCCGGAGAGTGGAATGACGGGCTACAAGCGAGAATGTGTCAAGGTAATCCACCCCGTACATCTGTGTAAAGCCACGTGCAACAAGTCGTGCCTTGTATCTATCAATAGAGCCGTCCGCATTATGCTTCACTGTAAACACCCACTTACAGCTCACCGGGTTTACATCTGGAGGTACAGGAACCAGACTCCAAGTTCCTCTGGACTGAAGTGCCGCCATTTCTTCCTCCATTGCTAGCCGCCATCTACTATCCTGCAGAGCATCTTGATAATTTCGTGGAATATCTACGGCTGACAGTGCCACCACAAATGTCCTGAAATCTCCAGATAATCTCTCAAAAGACACAGATGCTGACAATGGATATGTAACACAGCTCCTCTTCGATTTGCGTAGAGCAATGGGAACATCTAAATCTGTTGTAGCCTCATCTGGCCTCTGCAACATATCCTGCTCAGAAATGTCATGAGATCCATCAATAGAAATATTTTCATTACATATCATAGGCGAGCTAGGAGACGAGTCATGACCATGAGCGGGAGGAGGCCTGCGGGTATAATGGAACGGTAGCGGTGAGACAGGTATATGTGGTGGTGGCGGTGGCGGGGTGGTGGGGGTGATGTTGATGACGACATTTGAGGTGGTGGTGTCATGTATATGGCATCAGTAGATGGAGGTGGTAGATGCTGGTCTCCCGAGGCTGAAAAATACACAACAGATTCAAAAATTGTAACATCTGCACTGACCATATACCGCCGACGCAGAGGATCGAAACACTTGTACCCCTTTTGAGTTCTTGAGTACCCAACGAAAACATACTTGATAGCCCTAGGAGAGAGCTTGTCAGTACCAGGCGACAACTGATGGACAAAGGCAACCGAACCAAACACACGAGGAGTAAGAGTGAACAGATCTTTCTCGGGATGGATGAGGGAAAACGGAATCTGTTCATTCAAGACAGAAGAGGGCATACGATTGATTAAGTAACATGCAGTGAGAACTGCATCACCCCAGTAAGAGTAGGGAACATGACTCTGTATAAGAAGTGATCTTGTGACATCAAGAAGGTGACGGTGTTTCCTTTCAGCAATTCCATTTTGTTGAGATGTATGAGCACAAGATGTTTGTGAACAATCCCTTTTGAGGAATAATAATTGTTTGTGAACCATCTTTTAAAGACATTGTTACGAACCACTGGAACCACTATCCGGCCTCGGGATCGGCGGCGGCAATTTTATCTCAGAAGTTATCCTCCCTCCGTCGGGTGCTTGTTGATTTCAAAGCTACCCTTAGGTATTCGCGCAAGGCTATTCGTTCCGAGGCTGAGAATATTATCATGCACCTGGACTCCTTGGAGAACGATCGTGAACTTTCTGAGGGCGAGCTTCTTGACCGCTCGAATGCTATTGCTCGGGTTCAGGCTGAGGACAAAAAGCGTTGTATTGAATGGCGCCAAAGATCTAAAGGTTAAATGGCTCAAGGAGGGCGACGCCAACACTTTCTTCTTTCATCGGGCGGCTAGCAACCGGCGTCGATTAAATTTTATTCGGAATATCTCCATCAATGACCATGTGTTTTCGGATGATCGTGCGATGGGTAATGCCATCACTGAGCAATTCCGTCGTTCTTCTTCTGCCCTTCCCCCTCGGCGATGGCGTTGGCTCGGGGAGGGGGTCCCCCGGGTCTCGGACGCTGACTGCTCTCTTCTCACTCGGCCTATTTCCTTGGCTGAGCTTAAGTCCGCTGTGTGGAGCCTGAATGGGGATTCTTCCCCGGGTCCGGATGGATTTCCCGTCTCTTTCTACAAGGATTTCTGGGAGGTGGTCTCGGGGGACGTCCTCGCGGTGGCTTCTGATTTCTGCGCGGGTAACCATGGCTTCGATCGTATCAACAGGGCGCACATCGTTCTTATTCCGAAGAAATCTCCCGCTCTTCACCTTGACGATTTCCGCCCTATCGCCGTCTCCAACGCTATCTATCTCATTATCGCTAAAACGTTGGCCAACCGTTTATCGCCGATCCTGAACGGCCTCATCTCACCGGTTCAAGGTGCGTTTATTAAAGGTCGACATATTGAGGATTGTATCCTTGTGGCCTCGGAAATTGTGGCCGATTGGAAGAGAGAGAAAAAGAAAGGTATCCTATGGAAGATCGACTTCTCTAAGGCGTACGACTCGATTGACTGGCGATTCTTATGGTCTGTTCTTCATCGGCGGGGCTTCCCAAATGCTTGGATCTCTTGGATACGCAGATGTATTTCCACGGTCTCTCTTTCCGTGCTCGTCAACGGCCGGCCGGTTGGCGGTCTCTTCCAGCCTCGTAGGGGGGTGCGCCAGGGATGCCCTTTAGCCCCTATGCTCTTTGTTCTTGCCTCGGATGGTGCAAGGTGTCATTGATGCTGGCCTCACTGCAGGATTTCGGAAGGAAGATTTATGTGTGCCTATTATTCAATTCGCGGATGACACCATTTGCTTCATTGAAGGGAACTCCGACGCGGTGGCTGGGATGGCGCATACGATCTCCCTATTCGGTGATCTTTCGGGAATGACGATTAATCTTGACAAATGTTGTATGATGCCTTTTGGTTTGTCGGCGCCTGAGGTGGCCGACTGCAGCCGTATCCTTGGCTCGCGGATTGGGGAACTCCCTCTCCCTTACCTCGGTGTTCCTCTTTCGATTGGTCGGAACCGCCTTAATGACTGGAGGGTGATCTTGGAGCGGGTTGAATCACGCTTGGCTGGATGGAAGGCCTCCTTGCTCTCCCGGGGCGGTCGCCTTGTTCTTCTGAAGGCGGTTCTCTCTGCAATTCCCATCTACTTCCTTTCGGTTCGAAAGTTGCCGGTGGGTGTTCGGGTACGTTTGGAAAAGTGCATGCGAAGTTTTTTGTGGGGGCGGGCGGACGGCAGCGGCAGAGGGATTCATTTGGTTGCTTGGGATGTGGTTACTCGGCCCAAGAAATTGGGCGGCCTTGGCGTTCGCTCCTTGGATCGGGTGAATGAGGCCCTGCTCTTGAAATGGGTGATTAAGATATGGGGCAAGGATGATTCCTTCTTTGGCAACGTGCTGCGTGCGATTTTGGGTGAGGACTGGAACTCCTTCATGCGCGGGAGCCGCCCCGTTCACTCTTCCCCCTTTTAGCGCTACATCTTTGATATTTACCAAAAGAATTGCTCTTTGTTCACTACGATACTGGGATCGGGTTCTATTTTCAAATTCTGGCTGGACGACTGGACGGGGTGTGGCGCATTCCGGTCTCGCTTCCCGCGGCTTTTCTCCTTGGCGTCTAACCGCCTGGCCACCATAGCCGACTACTGGCTCAACGACGGCTGGTGCCCCACTTTCTCGGGGTTCCTTTCGGACCAACGCGCCAACAACCTGGCCTCCCTGCTGGAGGCTCTTTCCTCTTCCACCTCCCCCCCTGGCGGAAGGGACCACTGGGCTTGGAGGGATGCTCCGTTCTCCTCTCGCAAGGCCTTCTTCGCTTTGCTCCCGACTCCTCCTCCCTGGATGCTTCCTTGGTTCGTGACTGTGCTCTCTTTTGGGGGCTCCGCCTGCCCTCTAGGATCACCTTCTTCTTCTGGGTTTTCCGGCATAGGAGGCTGATGACTCGTGACCGGTGTGCTTCCTTCCTCCACACTCCAAGCATGTTGTGCCAGCTCTGTGGGGTGTCTGATGAATCGGCTGACCACCTGTTCTTCCTTTGTTCATCGGTGTCTCGGGTTTGGGACGAGGTTGCTTGGGCTCACGCGGCCGATACGGAAGACTTCTGCAATATCCTTTGGGCCAACAGAAGGAGACCCCGCTCGCATCTGCTGGGACCCTTGGCGCGCCTTTGGTCGATCTGGAGGGCTCGCAACGACTCCATTTTCTCGGGCGCGCGCTTCTATGAGGAGAATGTCACTGCCACGGCTACCATGCTAATTAATGATTGGTCTAGCTAGTTAGGCCTCGGGGCCGGTTGTCGCATTCCTTGTTTTTAACTTTGGTCTCTCCTTCTTCCTCCCTTCTTCCCCCACTCACGTTGTAAGTATCTCGTTCTTTTTAATAAATTATACTGGGGTGAACACCATAGAGTGTCTCCCCCTTCTTTGAGCTTTCAAAAGAAAAAAGGACATTGGTGCACAGTTCTAAAGCATTATCACTTCTCACAAACTTCACAGATGTGGAGAAAACATTTTGTATTTCATTCAGAAAATGGATAATGATATTTCCTGCTTCAGATTTACTTTTCATCAAAAATACCCATGACACTCGAGAAAAATCATCCACAAAAACTATATAAAATATGTGTCCCTGATGATCAGGTACACGACTCGGACCCCAGACATCAATATGAAATAACTCGAACTTGGAGGTACTACTCCGACCTGGACGACTAGGAAAGGTCGACCTGTGATGCTTTCCCTATTGACACGCCTCACATTGGATAGGTGTGTGAGGAAGACTATAAGGTAACACGCGACGCAACTTCTGAAGCGGTAAATGTCCAAAGCGCAGATGCCACAATAAAGGAGATACTTGTCCAATGGGAATGGATGAGGTTCCAGCGAAGGGGGTATGATTCAAGCGGTAGAGGCCTCCTTGCTCATAGCCATGACCAATCACGTTGCCCGTATGGATGTCCTGAAAAATCAAAGAAGATGGATCAAAAATTGCCCGACAATGTAGATCCTTCGTAATCTGACTAATTGACAACAAATTCATTGAAAAATGAGGTGCATGTAACACATTCCTGAGCGGCATAGAAGATGTCAATCAAATCTCCCCCTGTCCAATAATGGGGGAATGTGTCCCATTGGCAATTACTACTGTTCCGCCTGGAGGAATCTGAGTGTATCCTGTAAGTAAATTCCGGTCGCCACATAGGTGATGTATAGCGCCAGAGTCCATAATCCATGGTAAAGTATATGATCTACTGGTACAGGCAAGTATGCTACCTGAAGCACTGGTCGACGCAGAAGCGGAAGCAGCAGCATCAGATTGACTCTCGGTAGTCGGTGATTGACCAGATGGGGGAATAATGCCCCTCAGACGGGCAACTAGATCGTCGAACCGTTGATCCAAAGTGGTAGCAGAAGGAGGCTCTATCTGCTCAGCGACTCGTGCAGATGCAGGAAATCCGTGCTTTGAATAGCATGTGTCTTCATTGTGTCCTACACGATGACAGTAGGTACATGTTGGCCTAGTACGGCCCCCTCTTCCACGAGGTCCACGTCCACGGCCCTGATTATGAAATCCGCGACCCCTGTTGGCTGCCATGGCTGAAGTATTCTGATTCGTAGCCGTAGATGGAACTGTGATCCGACTCAGTCTATGGAAAGCTTCCTCCATGGGAGGAATAGTGGAGTCGGCCAAAATCTGTGATCGTGCCGCCTCATATTCTGGATCAAGTGCAGCCAGGAACACGCCCACCATAGTCGCATTCCTGTATGTCTTCTGTTGTTCTGGCGTGGCTGTCAAGGGCATGAAGCTGTAGAGCTTCTCAAACATCCCTCTCAGTGATGTATAGAGAGAATGTAGAGGGCGACCATTCTGCTTGATAGTGAATATATCATGCTGGAGTTGCAGAATCTTTGTCTCGTTCCTCGCCTGTGAATATGTAGCCGCCAGAATGTCCCACATATCCTTCGTTGTGGGTTGATGTAGAATGTCATTGGCAATCTCAATTGCCAACGTGCCAGATAGCCAAACCTTGGCATATGCGTCATCAGCCTCCCAAGAGGCATTGGTTCCAGTCTTCTCAGCAGGCTCTGGTTCGGTAAGAATGTGCTTCTTACCCGTTGACTTCATCATGCTCATGAACTGCATTGCCCACAGTTCATAGTTGGTACCGTCCATCTTTACAATAGGCGCTGGACCACGAAATGCGCCAATAGATGGGATATCTGCCTTGCTTTCTGACATACTGGATACTGAAGACTGAAACGATTGACAAAATATGTGATTTGTGTAGAATGACATAGACGGGTTTAGTTGGACGTGTAGACCTCAAGCAACTAAACCCATGTAGACGAAGGTGCTCGCTTTAGGGCTTAGAACGTGCCCCCGTACAGTCGACCGGGAGAAGTAGGCGCACTGGTGCACTGGTGCGCGATGCGCGCACTGGTTAGCGCGCTGGAGTGGCGCTGATATGCGTGAGGCGCACTGGTGCACTGTGCGTGATGCGCGCACTGGTTAGCGCGCTGGGGTGGCGCTGATATGCGCTGGAGTGACGCGCAGGGGATAGGGGACACGCGCAGTGCTACAGGAGCACAACGCAGCACGCTACCGCACCGCAGCACAGCGCACGCTACGCGCAGGCGAAGAAAGGGCGCACCGCGATGCTTCAGGAGCACCGAAGCAGCGCACAAGAGAGATGCGCAGGAGACGGCGCCGTGCGTGCGGCCCAAGAGAAGGTGGCGCCGATCGAAGAGAGAGAGAGAGAGAGAGAGAGAGAGAGAGAGAGAGGCCGGCGAGTGGGGTAGGGTAGGGTTTCGAGAACTCCTGTCTAGGACCGTCGCTCTGATACCATGTTGGGAAAAATGAGCAAGTTATTTATTCCATAAGCCCTAGGCTCTCTTATATAGGAGAGTAGCCTATGGGTAAATTACATAAAGCATACAACTGAAAATAAAAATAACGAAGGGATACAGAAACAACTATTTGCGTCAACAGTTGTAGATGGGTAAATGGATACCTCCAGGATTCATTTACCCCATCATGTTGTTTAGTCCCACATCTACCAGTTTGGAGATGTGGAGACTCAGTGGGGGCTATATATAGTCCCCCACACCTCTGTAGTCCATTGAGAAAAAACAATAAAGCATATGTTCATTTGAGGGCTTCTCCCGTGGTTTCATCTCGCTCCTTAGGGAGTAGGGTTCCACGTAAAAATCCTTGTGTTCTTCAATTTTCTTTATCTTTATTTCTGATTCCGCTTCCTATTTTCTAACATATCTCTTAACCATTTTGGCCCCTACCTACCCCCCTTTACCTCTGCATGCCCCAACCTCCCCCCCCCCCCACCCCCCCCAACACAAATATAGTGGAGTTGGAGTCATATCGAAAGCAATCAGGGACAATCCCACACATCATGGGGGAACCTCGTAGACATTGTGTTTTTCATGAGTTTCTCTCATACTCATATACAAATTCTTGATGATAGAACTTGTTCCCATCAATACTTCTTCATTAGCTAGAAATACAGGTATTGTTAAAGTAAAAAAAACCATGTCATTCATCATTCCTATACACCTTAAGTACGGATTGCTTGTTTATAACTTGAAAATGGACATGAAGATCAAACCTATATAACAACGAAACCAAGGTTCCATAAGCTTATGATGTTATGGGAATTTCCCTCAATAAATCATTTTTACTCCTACTTGTCGACCAATGGGAAACATTTAGATGTGCGGCTCCCCGGCTTCTTCAAGGAAAAACAACTTACGTCATCTACAACTGCATGCTCAAAAGAATCCACCCAAGCAAGAAGCTACTCAACTCGGAATTTATTTACTCAGCCTCATGAGCCTTACCAACTTGAGCGCCACGGGGAACGTTATCTTCCCCGTGGTTTCGGGCACGCCGGCGATCTCCCTGCAGACGTCCCTCCACGACCGACACACGGACGCAAACGCCACGACGTCTCTCCTCTCGGGCCACGCGGCTTCGAGCCGCCTCGCAACCTCCCTGAGCAGCTCGGGTGGTACTGCCTCCCAACACCGAACGCTCCCGTCTCCCACATCGAGGTCGAGCACCGACGTCGGCTCTGAATCCGATATCCCCCTACCGTCAACCCGCTCCTTCCTCCTCCTCGAGAGGCTCCCCAGGCCATCCCTCACGATGCTCCTCAGATTCATGGCTCTGGAGCGGCTTCAGGGTCCTGGCCTGGTTGGGGCCATGATTGGGGGATTTGAGGAGTGGATTAGGAGGGGTTTGGTTGAAGGGGTTCAGAGGAGGTGGAGATCGCTGTCACGAACTTCTGAATTAAAGAAAAGGGAAGGTGACTGTGAGAGCACTGTAGGTATTAGTGTACTAAGGTCAACGCTTATTACTCCAACGCTTCCGTGCTCACGAGGGTAATTTTGAAATTTAGCCGAAAAATAAGTCCCGCCGTGGACACTGCTAAGGAGATGGGTCTGTTGGATATTGATTTTGACATTCCTATCATGATACGCACTATTTTCCTGTGCACGCATCACTTTGATGTTCACAAATATCACTGTTTCTATATTTTTTCTAACATATAAATATAGTTACGTATATTTATGACTCTGTACACTATACCTTCTTACACAATTGTTGATATAATTATTATAGAATAAAAATAATTTACTTTATTTTAAGTATAAAACTACCCTAAACATGCATATTTTAATTAATATATAAAAGTTGCTTTGTTTGTTATTTATATTTGATTCATTTATTTTGTATTTATATTCGTTATTTAAATAAAAAGGCTAGTAAAGAAAAGGTAGATTTTCAAGATCATTAGAATTAAATTGTAGAATTTTCAATTGAAGCAATTAAACCTACAATTTTCAATTGAAGCAATCAAGCTTCAGGGAGAAGGTTTCAGAAAACTTATCTTGGGATTTGTAACGGAAGTGCAAACAAGATATGGAGGAGGTAACATCTTGTATCTGAAAGGAAGCCAAAGAGATACTAGACGAGTCAAAGGGAGGAGCTACGGGCAAAAGGAGGCTAGGTGGTGAGTGGAGAAGTGCAAGAGAAGCTCAAATTAAAAGAGCATGTTTTAAATCAATGTCTAAGGATAAAACAGATGGAATTGTTACAAATTGTAAAATGGCATAGAAGAAAGCAAAGAAGGTTGTAAGCGAAGCTAAGTTAAAAGCTTATAAAGTTTCGTTCAAAATCTCGACTCTAAAGAGGGCTAGAAGGATATATTCATGTTGGCTAAAGCAAGAGAAAGAAAGACCAATGGCCTTTCTCGAGTGAGATGCATTAAGGATGAGGAAGCTTGCATTCTTCTTACTCAGAAGGATATAGAGACTAGATGGAAGCAGTACCTCCATAAACTTTTTCATTGGGGAAGGAAATGGAGAGATGACTTCAGTGATCTCTTGTTTTATTGAACTTTTTCGGGTTTTTATTTAATAGAACTATTCACAAGTGAATTGCCGTCAAAAGAAGCCTCAACCAGAAATTATCTCTATTTTATTCTCAAGCAATAATAAATCAATAAAAATGTAAGCAAGAGAAAATTGATGTTTATTTACATGTATAGCGTACATGATTGAACTCAGGGAGGCTACAAATTTCATTGATTTAAATAACAAAAAATCAATGAATAAAGGAGGAATCTTTTTTTCAACTCTTGGGTTTTTATGGGATTTTTTTCTTTTTACTTTTTTATTAATTTTTAGTTTTTATATTTTTTAAATATTTTCTAATTTTTAATTTTCTAGTGATTTTCAATTTTGTAAATTTTTATATTTTAATTTTTAAAATAAAGTAAAATAAAAGAATAATGCTATAAAGAAAAATAAGCTCTTTTTTTACTATTAAAATATGGTAAAAATATGCAGAAAAATCAAATTAAAAATCTTTTTGTGTTTTTTTTTCTATTTTTTACTATTTTGTGATTTTTCAAGAATTTTTTAGATTTTTTTAGGTTTTCAAATCAATTAAACATAAAAAATTAAACAAATAGAAAATCAAACAGATGCTTTTGGCTTTTTAAAATAGAGAATAAAATCAAAAATAGAGAAAATATACACAAACAGAAAAGATTATTTTTCAAGCTTTCATAAAAGCTAAATTATGTTTTTTTATTTTCTATGAATTTTTTAGTATTTTATGTATTTTTTAATTTTTTAGTTTTTATAAGGAGTTTGGAAATGAAATTTGTACAAAAAATAAAATAAAATAGAAACAAGCACTCATAATTTTTTTTAGAATTTTTTAAAATGGTTTTCAAATTTTTATTAATTAAAAACAACAGATAGGGAATTTTTAGGTGGTTTTTTATTTATTAAAAATAATAAAACTATTTATTTTGTAAAATAAAAATGTGATAATAGAAGTGATTAATAGGAGCTTAGGGAATTTTTGTGGAATTTTTGGAGATGATTAAGGAATTATTAAACACGATCAACATGCAATTATTTAATCAGACTCATAAAGACCTAAATTTAATGAAAAATCTTATTCCAGGGACTAAATTAATAATAGAATATGGAAATGGGAGGTTAAATGTGTGATTTCTCCAAAAGGAAGGCACGTGTCGCCGCACGTGAGTTGTGCTAGCACAGACCCCGATGGAGTTATTTAAATCTTAGGGGGCAAACAGTAACACACAAACCACAGGATCTTTATGCTATTATTCCAAAAATCACGTACAAAACACGTTCTATAGTTAAAATAGGACACAAGTGCAAATAACAAAAATAAAGAGGGTAATTATGCAATTGTTCAATTCGCAGTAGCATGACACATGTCCCAACGAGGACTTATTTACAAAACAAAATAAATGTAGGGGCTTGGGAGCAAAAACTCATCGATAAGGTGATGTTCATGTGCTGGATCGGATGGCTCAGCTCTAATATGGATGGCTCTAAGCGACGGCTGCCTTTTGGGATTTTCTTCAATGTCTCAGATGCGAACTGGGAGGTGTTGTTCTTGATCCGACGGCTTTTTAGAGAGGTGGAAGAACTCAGATGAAGGAGCTCGAAGATGAGCTTTGATCGATCAGATATTGGTCGATCTCCACCCGATCTACCTCCTGACAGTCGGTAGTGGTTCCTGTTGCCCCTCTCCGTCGTCCAGATGGCTCAATGAAGCTCAATGATGGCTGGATCAAGATCTGGAGGTCTCAGGTGATCTAAAGGTCCAAATCAGTTCGAGGTCACAATCTCTCGCTCTAGTATCGCTCCAAAGGTCTGTAGAGAGTTTTATTGCTCAGAGAGGTATTCTCTGACCACGTTATTAAGCTGAAAAACAAAAGAAATGGAGGGAATGGATCGACTCTAGCGGTTTATGATCAGAGGTGGAATCGGAATCCCAGATCTGGTGTGATCTGGAGGATCATGGATGTAAGGAAGATGGAGAAGGTCGAGGTGAATGTGATCGAAGGGTCAGATATGAAATTAGGTTAATGGATAGCTCTGATGGAGTAGATCGAAGCTAAAATGAGGATGACCGGATCTATGTTCTACAAAATGAAAACTAATGTGAAATTAAAGTTGAAATAAAAATATACCTAGATTAACCTAAGGTTGATGAAGGGGGTGATGGCCTCGATTGGCGTTGAAATCGGAGAAGCTGGATGTCGCAACGGAGGACTACGGCGACATGGTGGATCTCATTCTCCAAGGCTCGACTCGCTCTCTCGATCGTAGAGGTGGTGCGCTATTACAACCCCCATGCTACAAGACTCGACCTCAGGCAAGAAACCTTTGGGAAATGGATCAAATCGGAAATGGGGCGATCTGGAGGATTACATAGAGGATGGAGGACGAAGAAATTTGAAATGGAGTGAGCGCATGAATCGAGGCTCAAAAGATGGATTTCTTATTCGGGTGAGGAGGAGTTTTATTTAGGTGTTAAATTTGCAAGATAAAGCAGGTGTTGTATGTAACAGATCGGTCGGGAAAATTTTGTTAGCCATGTGAGCCCAAGGCGAACCATTCCTACAATAAATGTTACTGTAATATTTGATTTATCAATAAAAGTTATTGATTTTTTCACACCCTGTCTGAGATTAAATGAATGAATGCACTATAAGGTCCCTCTATACAATTAGGATTATGTACCATGGTTATTTTAATGACCATACAGCTATTGATTCAATAGTTGAATCATAGAGGTTGGTGCTTAGATGAATATCTAAGGAATTAGATTGAAGACTCATCAAGCACCATCAAATGATTATTAAGAGATGATTTGCAGCCTGAGTAGGAGATGGCAATCCTTTCTCATTAGGTTGATATCTGACCGATCTCTTGATGCAGGTTCTCTGCATGGGAATAAGAGATTCGAAGGTGTCAAATTAGTTAGGTGAAAGAGTTGACTTAACGAGATCGAGATAACCAAAGTCCTATATCGTATACTATCACGATACATACACACATCTTCTGACCGGAGACAGATGTGTTACTATATGCCTAAGTATGTACATTTGGCATACCAATAGATTGATGACCTAACCAAAGTCTATACACCGGCGAGCTGGTACGCATATGAGGGCATATGAGTAATACGATCTCTCAAAGGGATCATATAGGTTCACTTGTGAACTGGAAGACATGAGCTCACTCATGAGGTATTGGCATCGATCAAATTCCATGCATGGTCGTCGTGCTTTAAAAGCATGACAAGAATTTGTAGGTATGATTCATGCTTTTGGAAAGCATATGATCGATACCAACTCCCAATGACCAAGAATGAGAAACTTCATAACGAAACCCTAAAGATGACATTGTAACATTGATCTATATTTTCGGGTTTATCATAGGTCTTCCAGCATGCTGGATGTACATGTATTAGGAATACCTGAGGGTGATGTGATCATAAACGATTGTATAACCATGACGCTTCCATTCCGAGGGAGTAATGAAACATGTCTGGATTTTAGTGACTTCTCTCAGTATAGAAGTAATCTGATCTTGGTCCAAGTGTTGGACATTGATCTGAATAAGATTCAGATGCAATGAGAAGATTAGATTTACGGCCTTGATTTAAATCAAGCATCTATGAGAAGTCCATGAGATATGGATTTTAGATGTAATCTCAATATTCAAGTTACTATGCGTGGAGCGTACAATTGCCATGTCATTATCTCCAAGTATCTGCGGAGAAAGCGCATTATTCTTGAATGAGTTCAAGAATAAGTACGTTATCAAATTATATCTAAGCATTGAGAAATGGATAATTAAATGTGATTTAATTATCATGAATAATGTGAATTTGATTCATATTATTTGAATGCATGAGAATGATAATCCAATATAATTAAATGTGATTTAATTATTATGGATATGCATAACGTGGATAGCACTATTCAATTATTCATATATATTATAAATGTAATTTATAATATATTACAGAGAGACTATTATGATTTATATTTGTTAAATAATTATTGATGTGAATTTGATTCACATTGGATGATTAATTGAAAATATAATTTACATTTTGTTTTGAGGTGTGAATGCGATTCACAGTTTTCCAATGGCATGATTGCACTAGTCACAATATATTTTATTAATTATTTTTGTGAATTATTTACAACAAGTGTTGCAAATCTTGAAGATTTCATGAGATAATGTAATCTCAAGAGACAATGAGAATATTGACTCATTCCACCATAAGGGGGTGGACTGCCACCAACTTCCATTAGGAGTGGGTGGTTGCCCCCCTTTTTAGGGATGAGGGCAATCTTCTCCTCCTTTATCTCCAAGATTAATTGATCTAATTTAGAATTAATTTATATTGATTTATCAATATATATTAATTTAATTTAAATATTTATGTGTTTTTTACACCAAGATCATGGCCATTGAAAGAAACACAAATCAAACTCATTCATTGATTTTGTATTGTTCATGGATTGATACCCATGGACTCCCAAAAACCTATATGAGAAGAGGCACCCCTTGTTATTCAAAGCTACAACAACACAACTCCTCTCTCTCTCTCTCTCATTCTCACGCCAAGCCCTCTCTCTCCTTGAGTGGTCGTCCACTCCATCCCTAGAGAGAAGGTCGCTGTCGTTGTGTTACCGCTTCGACAACTCTTGTATCTCCATATTCTTTCATGTGTCTCGCTCGTGAAGAAGACGTTAAATCTCATGAGATTAGATCAGGAGATCCATTGCTTGGATCAATGTCTTGGATTGCGAGGAGCATACGACTCATCTCCGCACTCGCAAGCTTCTCCTCCGACGGATCGGACTTGAGATAGGAGGTCTCTTCTCTTAGAGGCTCGATCACAACCACGTTATAAGAGATATTCCTTTTATCTACTATGTTTAGATGAATGATCCAATAAGTGATCTTAGATCATGTGATTTCATCGATTAATTTTTTTAAATTCTGTCGCACTGAGCTACTAGTGCAACTAGTCGCTCTCGATCGTATATGATGTGATCCTCATGTTTTCGTGATGCATTTAAGGATTCTCCAATATCCTTCAAGTATTATCATAGCCTTAGGTCGGAGATTTTGTATATGATCCATAAACTTAGGATGATTTTGGCTCATTAGGGTTTGTGAAAATTTTATCTCATTTTTTCACGCAACCCTATTTTGTGAGTTTTTTTGGCCCTATTTAGATTGTTTAAACAGATATTATCACTTGGATTATGTTTTCATTAAATAAGGAGTGTCCATTGTTTCAGGTATGGCAAATCTTGACGTAATTAAAGAATCAATCACGGTTTTTAAACGCCTAGAAATGTGTGAAAGTCACTTGACTTCTGTTATTAATCAAATTATCAAACTTTGGAAACTTATTTTGCATGATTTGGATTTAAATTGATTGAGATATTATAATTTTAGTAAGTGGGGGTCACTTGAAAATTGTTTTCATAATCAAGAGCCTTGTGATTGTTATTTAATCAATTAGTGAAATTAAATGGTTTAATTTTCTAAAATAATTATGCATAAATATTTGAGAAATATTTGATGATGATTATTCCCTTAGATGACATTGCCTTAACCAAAATTGATTAGATATGTTCCAAATCACAAATTGGTTACATGATCTTCTTTCCACCAAATAAAGTTGCTTGAATAGGATTGGGAATTTGTTTAACAAATTTCCTTGTAATATAAATCAAAATTATTTTGATTATTATTATATGGTATAACTTTGGTTGAAAAATCAATTAACATCTCAAGTACAAAGTGATCATTTGGAATTATCCTAACCTGAGGCGGATACGGTGTCTAGTCGGGGAGCGTTTGGGTAGCAGGTTGCTCTGTGAGCGATCTATCCCACTCCCGTCAGTACTGGCCATGACAATGAGTAGGGAATGGATAATGCTTGAAGGGAACATGATGTATTTTTGTAATTACTAAAATTTAAATAATACGTATTTTTTGAGATAATACCATCCTTTCAAGTAACAATCAAGTTTGTTGGTTGATTGAATTGGATTGATAATTGATTTAATATGATTAAATGAATTATATCCCATTAAAACACTCTATTATAAATAGATATGTATTTCCCTTAGAAGAATTAGTTATCTGAATGTGATCCATGATAATTAATTAAAAATTTTGAATATGAGGTGGAGGATCACATAAGTGACAACCATGGTCTCCCATCAAGGCGAAGGGTTCCGTCGCCAAGGATTGTACGTAGGAGACGCCTATCCTAAGTGACAGCTCTGCATATAAATGCATCTGGATCAGGCTCTTTTCTTCTCGAAAGAGTAAGTCCGTATAAGTAGTGACCCCAATATCGAATTCTCATATTATTGTGACGATATTGGATTGCATATAGTGAGTGCTATTCCTGTTGACGGTTGGTTCAATTAACGACAGGTCAACATTACCTTAGGGGTGGTGGGTCCGGGTGTTAAAGACCGAATTGAGAAATGCAAGTTGGACTTGCAAGACGGAATGTGTTCCCGCTTCTTTTTATCCGAGTTGCAAGTTCTCATATCATTGGGATGTAACAAAGGTAAAGAGGAGATCCAGTTCTTACTAGAGATATAGCGGTAAGTATATCTCTTGCTTTGAAAGTGATTAAGGGAATGAGCTTTCAAAGTTGAAAAGGCAAGACTAATTTGATTAAAAATTCCTTAATCAAAGAATTTAAATTGAATATATAATTATTTATATGTTCTAATATAGTGCATTCTTAATTTCAGGAAATGAAGTCCATGAACCCATTTAGTAGGCTCCTGGAGATCAATCAGTTGACCTGACCAAATTATTCGGGTTGGATCCGAAATTTGGATCTTGTCCTATCCGCTGAGCGCATCTCTTATGTGATGTCGAAGGACAAGTACACCGACCCGAATACTCCATAAGAAATTAATTTTAATGAAAAATATGATGAAGATCATAATTTGACAAGGTGTTACATTCTGGGTTCATTGTCCAATGTGCTTCGGAAGCAACATGTGGAGATGAACACATGTCATGATATTATTGTGAATCTGAGAGATATGTTCGGTGATGTAAATCACACACAACGTTATAATATCATGAAAGAACTTATTTACTACAAGATGTAGGAGGGACCTCTTTCAGAGAACATGTACTCAAAATGTTTGGATACCTTTCTAAGATGGAAAACCCTAGGAGTTGACATGGACGCAGATATGTAGGATGACTCATTCTGCAATCATTTCCTAAGTCTTTCAACAACTTTGTGGATACATACCACATGAGCAAAGTTGATTATACTAACGCTTGGCTATTGGCTGCATTAAAGTCTGTAGAAGACATAATAAAGAAGGATGATCCCACTGGAAGTGCAATGGTTGCACAAGTCAAAGGAAAGCACGGTCGGAAGCATGGTTCTTGGAAGGGCCCAGCCCAGAACAGAAAGAAGAAGAGTCAAGGCATTGGCTCATTTTTCCAATGCATCCACTTTGATAGCATCGAGAAAATCGATGTCCATCATCACTACAAGAAGCCAGGGCACTGGAAGCGTAATTGTCCGGATTAGCTGAAGTCGGCCGACAAAGCTAAAGCCCTGGCAGGAATGAAATCTACTTTCATCACTGAAACTAATTTTCTCATTGGACGAGAAGGAAGTTGGGTGGTAGATTCTGGTGCTTCTGTTTGTGTATGGAATTTGTTGCATCTATTTCAGGAAACTAAGAGTCTTGACCAAGGGGAGATAGTCATTCGGATGGAATCAGATGCAATTGTTGCAGCAGTCACTGTCGAGATCTGCCGACTATCATTATCTAGTGGAGAGTCATTTTTCTTAAAGAGTGTCTTTATGTACCAGAAGTTAGAGGGAATCTTATATCTATATATAAGCTTGTTAGAAGCGGGTATTCATTCCTTTTCTATAATAAACTAATCATAAATCGTTATGATAAGCATATTGCGGATGGTGTTTTTACTTGTAGTGGGACTATGAATTGTGCATTGATGAAAATGTCATGAATATTACTATCACTAATAAAGACCCTTAAAAGATCCAGGGAGGATGGAAATCATTCAAACATGATTTGGCATCAAAGGCTTGATGATTTATCCGTTGATAGGATCAACAGATTGATAAAAGAAGGACCCTTAGATTTTCTACAAGTTTAATCTTTGCCTACCTACGAACATTGTATTCGAGGTAAAATGACTAGGATGCCTTTTCGTAACAAGGTTACAAGATGCGAGAGTATTCTTGACCTAATACATACCGATGTATGTGGTCCCTTTAGTATCGCGACTCGAAATGGATATCAATATTATTTGACATTTATTGATGACCATTCACGATACGGGTTTATTTTCGTGATTGATCATAAATATGAAACCTTTGAAAAGTTTAAAGAGTTCAAGGCTTTGGTTGAGAACCAAACCCATAGGAAGAGTAAACGGATTCGAACTAGCCGAGGTGATGAGTGATGAATCTGTGATTCATCACTTCAAAAAGTCTAAAATAGAGCCTTGTTCCCGAGTAAATAGAGGCATATTTCCCTTTATAATGCATAAATAGCATTCATGCATACATACATAATACATACATTTTAGCAGTCCATTTGCATTTAAATAAGAAGCCAAAATCCCTTGTAAATTACCCACTTACTAAAATAACCTCTTCCTTATAATATGTACTCCTTAGCTAATAATATAGGGAAGAAGGCCAAAAAATTCCCCTTGTAAATTAATCAATAAAGCCTTAGAACCCCTGTACACTAAAATACACATAAGACCCTCACACAAACTCCAAAATAGGTCTACTCACTCTTAGAATACTCCACATTAAAAGACCTTTAAAATGAGACTAATTTCATCCAATTTGGAGCTCGTATGAGAAAGTTGGGTTTTTGGGCCACTTTGTACTACATATGTGTATAAATTATATCTTTGTACTTTTTGTATCATACTTGACCTCATCTCCGTCTTTGGTCAACATGAAACTTGTAGATCTCATCGAGATCTACAACTTTTATGTTTTGAGTTTTTCCAAATTCGGCCCCCCTCTTCTCTCTACACATATATTTTCTTCCAACCATTCACAGCAGGCCACGTGGCACCCTCTGGTTGCGCCACGTGGCCCGCTGCCCTTGCCTCATCCGCCCGCAGCCACATCCGTTGGATTACCCTCTGGATCCAACGGCTTAGCTGCTTCCACGTACGCCTAAATTTTGAACCATCTGATCATCTCCATCTCCGATCTTAACCACCCGTTAGCGCCCTTACCAGAGCTCGCCACGTGGCGGCGTGTACACCGCTTGATCACACCCGCGAGCCCCTCATCCAAGCCGCTCAATCCGCCCTCATCCTAACCGCTCGATTAGCCTCAACTCCTCATCCAAACCGCCCGCTCGCGCTTCACCCAGCTCACTACACGTCGCGCCATCACGGCCTCATATCACCTCGCCTTGATCTAATCCTAGACGTCCCTTCGCACTTTGATCTGGGCCGTTGGATCACAAGATCCAACGACCAGGTCCTTGTCTCCTACCTCTGGCACCCCTCTCTCCCACGATCTCCGCCTTGCGGAAGGGGCGCCCCCTTTCTATTTTCGGCCGCACGTCAGCCACTTTCACCGTCCGCCAACTCTCCCACGACCTTCCCCACTCG
Organism: Ottelia alismoides; assembly: GCA_037367405.1. Lineage (NCBI taxonomy): Eukaryota > Viridiplantae > Streptophyta > Magnoliopsida > Alismatales > Hydrocharitaceae > Ottelia > Ottelia alismoides. The sequence continues at coordinate 890,275 of JAZKJV010005185.1, forward strand.
CAACTCATCCTCGCCAGCTACACCACTTGCCACCACCTCCACCATAGACGTCCCACGACCTCCATGAACTTCGCCCCATCACCAGCCTGCCGAGACCTTCTTCCTTTAAATACTCGAGCACCGGCCAACTTCAGCCCCATCCGCCATTACAGAAGAAACCCCCGAGCTCAGAGCTCTCGATTGGTGACAGCAATTGGCCGTCTCTTCGAGCGAAGACAGGTGTCTTCTCCGGCGAGATCCACGGCATCTCCGCCGTGTCGCAGCTGCCCTCCGCGACACTGCACGAGCTCAGGGAACCACCGGCCCTTCGAGCGACGACCTGGAACCCAAGAAGAAGTTCCAATCCCCAGGTGAACCCTCCATCCTTCTCCAATATTTTCTTCATTTCTTCTTCCATTTTCTAGCTTTTTATTCTCCGCCTCCATTTCATTCCGCCGAGCTTCGCGTTGAAGCCTCCATCTTCCCGGTACCCTTCACGACCTCCAACGACGCACAGCACAGCACCTCGATCTCCAGCTCCGCCACTTGGCCGGAGCTTCTCCGTCAGGCCACCTCCGTCTGCCTTAGGCCTCGCCAATCATCCACCCACCTTCACGAGCACACGCACGAGCTTCGGCTCCTTCGCTAACACCTGCAGGTACTCCTCTGCTCATTGAACGGAACTTCACCGGAGCCGACTTCAAGCTTCATCGCCCTCGACGTCCGATAGACCCCCACCGCACCTAAGACCATCAGGATCTTCGCCGCCACACCACGAATCTTTTGGGATATCTCCGACAAGTCGGAGAGCGTCATCGACACGAGGAAGGACGGGCGGAGCTAAGGCATCTTCGCCGGAGCCCCGCCATCTCCTCCGCAGGCGGCGGAGGATCATCAGAGTAGACGCCCAGCCGCCGTTCGATCACGTCGATCGAACGGACCCTCAGCGAGCCACGTCGCCTCTGAGCCGGGCTTCCCAGGAGTCGTTGGATTCACGTAGATCCAACAGCGCCTGTTGCGTCACGCGTCTTCCATCCGTAGCAGCTCTCAGCCGTTCATCTCTTAACTGATCCCACGGTCAGGAGCTCTCCACGTCCCCTCGCCCTGGAGCCTTTGGATCATCCTTGATCCGACGGATCAAACCACGCCACGTGCCAGCATTTCATCACCGTTGGATCATCACCGATCCCACGGTCGAGATCCGTCCAAGTCGCCCGATCCGAGCCTCTTCCCCAACCACTAGGCTCGGATCCCCGAAGCAACTCTGAGCCAGATACGAACCTCCGGAAGCCCTCGAGCCACCATCCGAGCCTCCGCAGCCATCCGAGCCTAGGCCGCCCACGTGAGGAGCCCGTGCGGCATGGGAAATTTACATCGAGGCCCTTAGGACTTTTCATAATTACAAAGAGGTCCCTGTGAAGCTGCGCCCACGTGAGGAGCACGTGCCTGTTGGAGAAATTGCACTTGAGTCCCCCGCATAATAGGTAATTGCATTTTAGTCCCTATCAGCATATTTGCTTTATGTATTTTTATTTTCCTGTATTGTATTTACACCCCTGTGTTTGCACGCATCCCTAGGCTGCATTTTTACATCATTTTTCAATTCTAAAAATTGCATTTTGTTGAGAAACTTGTCCTCTGTCTATTGAGCGACGTGTCATATTTTTGTAATTATAGTGGAATCTTTAATGAATTAATTGGTTAATTTGTGGAATATTTTGCCTAGTGACACCTTTTAATTTGTGATTAATTCTCTGTGGTTCCAAAAATCCCCCAAAATTCACAGTGCCATAAAAATTTCATGTCATTTGCACACATATCGAGGCCTAAATAAATTGTTGAGTGATTTTCTTATTTTAATTTTAATAAATTCATTTCACATTGAAATTAAGATCTGTCAATTTTTCCTAGATTCCTTATCATTAGTGCTATCTAGGATAATTTTATTTCTTGAAAAAATTGTGATTTGTTATTTATTAAAAACTAAATAGTGAAAATCACCCTATCTGCATATTTAATTCACAGTAAATTCATTTAGTGTCTAAAAATTCCAAAAAAATTAGTGCAGATTATTCTCATCATAATTAATCATCTGGCCAATTTGTAGAATTTTTGGACTTCATTTGATATCCTAATTGAATTGAACGTTAAATTGGCCTGCTTTTTGCACGAGTCTGCATAGAAATTAAAAAAAGACCAAAAAAATAATTCCTCGAAAATCTAACACTTGGATATTTGCTAAAAATCTACCTAAGGAGACAGATGCCCTCCA